>JASDQU011027405.1:2667-31753 GCA_032191745.1 Picea mariana | reverse complement strand
TGAGTCTTGTGAGAAATCGTATACTTGGTGAAGAATTTATGGAGAAATAGACAAGAAGATAAATTATATGGCCATATCTTGTCTATTGAGAAAGTCATTTTTCTCATTGGTGGAATCAAGATCTAATTCCATTTCCATAGTTATTTGGTACAATCCTCTGCATATGATCTGAAGAAATGTTTTTGGCTTCCATTCCAAATAGTTATGAGGCATGAGAAGTATTTTCGGTGAATAATCCATCTTTTTTTTTAGTTCTTCAATCTTCATTACCTGCAAAAATAATTTGTTGTAGTGTCTGTTGAGCATTCCATCGAATCTGATACCATCTAAATGCATTGAACGTGCATAGAATATATCTAGCTAGAAAATACCACACACAATTGTAGAGAAAAATTGAGAAAGAAGAAGCAAGAGAGAAAGAATGGAATAATTCTCATTAACCATATTCCACACTGAAAGAGTGAATAATTTACAATAGATATAGGATAAATGAGTAACTAATGCACCATAGTGGTGGTCTAGAGTGATCTGGACACACACCAACAGTTACTGGAGTAGACTATCACCTAGTCTATTCTCTCAGGTAGTTACAGGAGTGAACTGCCACCTAGTCTGAGTTAACTAGTCTATCATTCTTCAGTTAAATGACTGAAATAGAGTGAAGTGAGGAGGAGATCATGGAATCATGAGTAATTCACTAGTCTGATGATGATTCCAAGGACAATGCGCATTAACCGGTAATGATCCCAATGTTGCATGGTGATAATCCTAATGTAGCATCTAGAATCCACTCAACTGATCAAACTGAAGTGAAAACAGAAGAGAATATTCTCCTAGAGGAATATTCTCCCTAAACTTTAGGAGATTGGATAATGACTAATAAACATAGGGAAAACCTTAGGAAAAATAAATCCTAGGTGTGTGTGAAGTACTCCAACATCTTTCCTTATTGCAAAAACAATCGTTTTTCCTCAAACTTGGGTTCTTTTTGCTTCTTTTTTTGTTCATATGATTGATTGGATATTGTTATAAGGAAATTCATTGATCTCAGTACTATTTACTTTGTCTTTATCCATTAGTCATTTTCAGAAGATTTTTAAGTGTGATTCTTTGTTTTTTGGGTGTTTTTCTTTGAATAGATAGTTTGTTTGTTTTTTTAGACTATTATGGACTACTGAGAGTGTATTTGTTTGTATCATTTTTCTTCCTCTTTTCCAAAGTCACAATAGTGAATTCATTTTTCATTATTAGTGAAACAAGAATAATTAGACGAGTTATTCATTCACATATACAATCAAACAAAGGAATACATTTTGCATTGGTTTTTGGATTTTGAAAAGGTTTTTCTTTATAATTCAAAAATTGTTTGGATTCTTGTTGAGAATGGATTTATATGAAATTTTTTCACTCTTAAGTTCTTGTTAGTGAACAAAAAAGAAACTTGTCTCCTTCCCATAATTATAAGTTCATTGAAAAAAACATTTTCATCTCATTCTTTTTATATTTCTTGGAGTCGAGTATCAAACATCATCAATGTCACTATCATTCACCTTTGCATAATGAACAACCACTAAAATAAACGCTAATTAAAATCAATCTAGAAACTTTTTATTTTTAAGATATTTACACCAACAATAAACTAGGACTAGAAATTTGGAATAGGTTGTGAGAATAACTCTCCAAATAATTCAATACAAACTTAGAATCTTGTGATGGGGAGAGTAAATCTAATTTTCATATAAGCATAGCTGCAATCCCCCTCTCACATAGGGGTTACGCACAAGGTAGCATTCGAGAGATAAACGAAGATTATCTCCCTAAGGCTTAACCATTCATAGTAGTCAAATCATATATTGGTGATTCTTCTTAAGGTGAATATGTATTCATTTGGTCTCAGATCTTCATGAATTCTGAATCCGTTTGGGGTCCTCTGGAGTTTACTTGTCCACTTTTCCTCGGTTATCTTAAAGGATTTCAGACTTGTTATCCTGTCCATACGTTCAGACTCGACTGCCAAATGTACCCACCCAGAGGATGATTATGAGTTGGTATCCTTAGTAGCCACAATATTTATGGCCCTTACATACATTTATGGCCCTTATATTCATTGGTCAAACTCACATGGGCTCCTTGAAGGGTAACCCACAGGTAAACCCATGAGGAAGCTTAAAAAAAGGTGTAAGTTTGTTAAGCAGGTCACCAACGAAATTGATCCACCTACCCATATCCTCACCCCTTCTCACTTTGAACACACAATGTTGGATTTCATCAACAACTAGCACGTTCATTGAGAGAAGGCCTTGTTTTCTTGTTGGTTTTCTATATTTTTAGCAAGTATTGTTTGTTTACTTTCTTTTCTTTCAAAATTGATACTGTATACGATAAAGGTTTTCATAGATCACATAGGATGCAAGGGTTTCCTCCAGAAGGATACAAACCCTTACCTCCTAACTCACACGAAGACACTTATCCTGAAGAGGTTCAGAACCATTCATACGTTGGGAGTGATGCTAATCCTTTGCTAGAAAACCTCAAGAGAGATTTGGTTATGGTTGAGGAAGGCACCCTTCCTATCAACCCCTATTTACAAGTACCTATTGATCCACTCCTTGTCTGATTAGATTCCTCAGGAAACGTTATAGTAGAATATTATCCTCACTTACCGTCAATTCCATACAATCAGTTGAATATGGAACCCATACAACCAAATTTTAATGATGAATACACGACCCCTTTATGTTCTACTGAAATGGTAAATCTGCAACAAAATCATGTTCATTCTATATGGAGAACTCCATCAGGACATGACCTTTATGAAAACATTAATTTTAGCCGACCACCTTTTGACCCTTCTACCTCAACTAGTGCAGAGGCAAGACCGTCATGTCAAACTATCGATCATCCCATCGAACAAATAGTCAATACTTCTACCACCTCGGTACAAGTTCAAAGTGACCTAGGAATTGTGCTACCTAGTCATGTGCAACATACCTTGAAAGTTACTCCTACATTTCCTCTTCAACCCACAATGCCTTATATTCTACAGAACCCTATCGAGAAACTTGTGCATCACAGAATCCAGAAACCTACCATGCACATAAAATAAACTACGGGACAAATTTTGGCTAAGGGGAAAGAACCATCTAGCAGACACATCCCTCCCAGGGGACAACAATCCTTACACATACCCATGCCAACTAGGGGGAAACCCCCTTTCATTAGTCAAACCCCAGTTGTTACCTAATTGATGGAAGGGGGACAACCTTCTTTTACAGAAAATCCCCCATAGTTTTGGGGACCACCCCAAGGAGGTATGTTTCATCAACCATATCAAGGAGGTCCATCACACCAAAACCCACAAGGAGGAATATTGAATCCCAATCCTTCTAGAATCCATTCTAGACAACCTTTCCCAGGGGTCCTGAATCCCACTTTGGGTCCTCAAGGTCAACAATATTATCCTCGCCAAGGTCCAAATCCTTACCCTCCTGAAGGAAAACCTAGTTACCCTCCTCAAGGGAAGGTTGGTTATCCACCTCAATCCAATCAAGTGAAATATTCTCCCACAGGTTACATTGGTTATACTCCCTAAGGCCAAATGGGTTTCCCTTGTCCTTTCATGAACATTCCTCAACAAATGAATCCTACCTATGATGGTCAAGAACAACAATACATGGGAGGGCCTACTACCTACAACTATCCACCTCAACTAGTTTATGGCCCTACTGGTGTCCCCATGCCACACAAGTATCATCCTCAGGTAAATAGAAATATACCATTTTTAGCCACTCTAAATCTACTAGATCTATCAATATTGACAAATAATCACATATTACATTCTCCTTTATGGCCAACTATTCCTGCTAAATTAACTTCTGACATCCCTAAATTTGACAATAAACCTAGCAAAGATCCTAACAACCACGTTATGAAGTTTCATCTATGGTGTTCATCAGATTAACTAATGGATGATTCTATCCAGTTATGTCTTTTCCAGTGCACACTTATGGGTTCAGCAGCCAAATGGTACATTGAGCTCCAACATGGTACTTTTCAAGATTTTAATTCCATTGCCATGGATTTTCTCACACACTTTCAATTACCCATTTGTTACAAGACTGGTACAGAAATATTGACCTCCCTTTGTCAAACCAACTTTGTACATATCTTTGATCATATCCATGAGTGGAAACAACGGTGATGGTTGATAAAAGAAACCATTCCTAACCAATTACTGGTTGAATGGTTCACTAAATGTCTTTTACCTCTGATTTCCCATGACGTATCCATGCATAGTGTCATTACTGAAGAGGAAGCCATCTCTCATGCCCAGTATCTGGACTTGGTTTATTCCCAATCTAGTACTTTGTATGAATTGATTCCAAATTCTCCTCATAAGTCAACCGATCCATCAAAACCATCCTCCATGGCTCATGTAGATGGATTTATCAGTTTCATCAAAACCCAATCCAACTCACAGTCAACCAGAACGACTAATCACTCAGTTACTGCACCCACTACCGGTTCAAATCCACTCTCATCCACCTCCACCAAGACTCAAATATCTTAGGTGAATGCAGTTCAATATGCTTCTCCACAATAGTCAGGGGGATGAATAAAACAAAAAATAAACCAAAGAAAAACAATAATCAAAATGAAAATACAAAAATACCGACTCAACCACCTGCTATTGAGAAAAAACCATAGCGAAAACAAAAATTTCCATGTCTCATTTGTGGTGATGATCACTACACACGAGATTGTCCTCATCGTGACGAAGTTGAAAAACTTTTTAAAGGAAATTCCCAACACGTTGTGTTTACACAGCCTTTTCCATGGAAGAAGTCACTGGTTGTGCAAGCCTCTGCACATCCGACATGAGGCAATCCAAATCAACCTCCTAGTAAGGAAGCTTCATCGAGTGCACACATTTACATGTTTAATGGGATAGATTTGACCACTCATAATATGATGTATGACACACCCTCCGGTTAAACCTGATAAGGAAAAAGTAACTAATGGTACTACTTCGGATCCACCATCGACCATTGTCACTCCTTCATCCGAGCCACTCCATATTGAGAAACCTATCTTTGAATATATCTTACATCCACCTAAGAGCACAATTTGAAAGTTGACTTTCAATCCTAATTCATGTGTTTCTCAAAACTACAACAATTTTGAAGATTTGGCCCAAGCACTATGTGCTATGTCAGCTCTCAAAGTTCTACAACATTTCCCTAGTCAGCGTAGGACTCTCTTGGTAGCCATCGGAGCCATATATAATAATATCATGTTTAACCTCGATAATTTTAAGTCACGACTCTCTCACCAACTTTCTTTCCATATCGATGTTGTCATCCACAATCAACATATTCATGGCATGATCTTCGATGAGGGAGATTCCACATGTGTCATGTCATTGGCTTGTTGGAAAGGGTTGAAATCCCTAGACCCCTAGTCTTAATCAATCCCCTATTATGTTATGAACATTTGATGGGAGAGGATTCTATCCTCATGGAATTTTACAGTCCTTAGATGTTCAATTGGGAGGCAAGACTATTTCATTATATGTTGAGGTAGTTGATGCTCCCCTCGATTACAACTTGTTGTTAGGAAGAAGTTGGTTTTATGCCATGATTTTCATCTCTTCATCAGTGTTTCTATGTGTCCAATTTCCCCATCAAGGTAAAATTGTGACCATAGATCAGTTAGATTATTCCACCCCCGACGCTCGCATTCCCGCATCCAACAACATTCCTTTTTTGGTAGATTCCAAGATAATTTACAAAAGTGTTGGAGTAGGTATTTTAAAAGACTCTTCACTTATGGGTACCTTTCCTACACTGCTTCCTCCCACTTTGCAACACATCACAACAATCAATATGATATCGACTATGGCATATCAATCCTACGAATCATATGATCCATGGATCATGCCTAGTCTTTTATAATTGGACGCACTAGGTGACACCATGCCACTTAGTCTTGTAAAGGAGTCATATGACACCATCCAATCTGCCTCTCCTTCAATGGATGACCAACATTTGCTAGCATCTAAAACTTACTCATTTCCATCCTGGTTAGCATCCCTATCCTCTACTTTCAATTACATCCTACATATTTTTCCATCGGATGAATCTATTATGGAAGTGTTTAGTATTGAAGAGGCACCTTGGGATGACAACCACCATCATTCATCCTTTCTTCCTATTTTGGATGAAATTGAGAAAGATATACACTCTATATTTCCTAGTGATATCGTCGAATCTCCCCAATATCCAATACTCTCTCAGGATACTATCTCCGAGGGGAATTTGGAAAATATCTCTTCTATGATTACTTTTGACATATCAATCAAAGAAGGTATTGTGGAAAACATTCATCTAGGTGCAAATTGTTCATCAGAAGAAGTTGAAACTTATAGCACTATGTTCAAAGAATTCCACGACATTTTTTCTTGGAGTTATGATGAAATTCCAGGGATCATCCATCGATCATTTTGCATGAGATAAAAACTTACCCAGACGTTAAACCTGTAAGACAAAAAATTTGCCCAGTTCATCCTAAGAAAACCACATCCATAAAGGAAAAAGTCGAAAAAATGTTGAAGTTTGGTTTTATTTATCCTATCCCTTTGACCAAATGGGTTTCCAATATCGTTATGGTCGCTAAGAAATAGGTGAACATTCATGCTTGCATCAATTATAGGGATATTAATAAGGCTTGTCCCAAAGACAATTATCCAACACCCTTTATCAACCAAATTATTGATAATTGCGCTGGAAGCGTCATTTTCTCATTCATGCATGTATTTTCCGGATACAACCAGATCAACATCCTACCGACTAATCAACATAAAACAAATTTCATATACCCTTGGGGGATCTTCGCTTATCGAAAAATACCTTTTTGTATTAAAAATGTTGGAGCTACTTTTCAACGGGTCATTCCGTACTCTTTCCACAATATCAAACATATTGTTGAACCCTACCTCAATGACTTACCCGCTCACTCATCTCATCAACGAGACCACATTGGTCACTTACGAGACATTTTTATTTGATGTCAATTTTACCACATACATATGAACCCACACAAATGCATATTCACTGTTGAATCAGGTCGACTCCTTGGATTCATAGTCTCCAAATATGGGATTAGGGTGGATCCCTTAAAAGTTAAATCTATTCTCGCTTTACCCCCTCCCAGCAATCTAATCCAACTTCAAAGCTTTCAAGGGAAGGCAAACTTTCTTTGTCGTTTCATTTGTAATTATTAATAAATCACTAAAGGATTTATGATATTGTTGCAGAAGGATACCCCTTTCATCTAGGATGAAACTAATCAACACTCATTCGATGCCCTTAAGAATTCCTTAACAAACACACCTATTTTTCACTCACCAGATTATGTGAAAGACTATATCCTTTATTTGGATGCCTCTACTTCCACTATTTATATGGTGTTAGTAAAAGAGGATAATGATCACGATGAATATGTGATCTACTATCTGAGTAAGAGTCTATTTGGTCCCCAACTCCGATATTCTCATGCCGAAAAATTGGCTTTGGCAGTTATTATTGTTGTCCAGATATTTCACCATTATATTATGTTATGCACTACCATGGTAATCACAGAATCAAACCCCATGTACCATATCTTTAATTTTCAAGTACTTGGGGGGAAATATTCTAAATGGATCATTCTTCTCTAGGAATTAAATCTCGAATTTTCCAAATCAAAATCTAAAAAATCATTGGTATTTGTTGAATTGATTTTCAATCTTCCCTATACTGATGAAGATTCTTATCCTAGTGATTATCTTCCTGATGAATCGTTTTTTCTAATTAGTACGTCTGATCCTTGGTACATATATATTCTTCTCTATCTCCAAACCCAATGTTTTTAGCCAAGCATCTCACATGACGAACGACGTCGCATTCGAAACCACTCCAAACACTACCTCATCATTAGAAACACATTGTACCACCATGGAATTAATACTATCCTCCGGTGTTGTTTAACCCATGATGAGTCTGAATGAGTATTAAATGACTATCACCTTGTAGATTGTGGCGTCATCTTTCTGGGATGGCTACAACCCATAAAATGTTGCGTGTCAGTTAATTTTGGCCTTCTATATTCAAAGATTGCATCAAGGCCATTAAAAATTCCCACCCCATCAAATTTTTCACAAGAAAGCATGTACCCACCCCGCTTTGCTGCATCCTATTGATTCCATCAACCCCTTTTCAAAATGGGGTTTGGTTTTTATACAATGTAATTCTACCTCATCCAGGGGGCATGGTTATATCATCGTTTCGATTGATTACTTCACTAAATGGGCTCGGGCTATGCCTACATTCCTTAATGATAGATGCACTACAACACTCTTTGTGTTTAACCATATCATAACTCAATTTGGTGTCCCGCAAGCCATTATAACTAATCATGGCTCACATTTCTAGAACCAGATGATGAGTGAATTGTGCACCAAGTTGGGTTTTCACCATGAAAACTCATCCCCTACTATCCTCAGGCGAATGGGCAAGTTGAAGCCATCAAAAAAGTCATGAAGACCATTCTCCAATGCATGGTGGGAACAAATAAAACCTTTTGGCACTTGCAACTCTTCTACACACTCTAGGCCTATCAAACTTTAGTGAAAACTACAAATGGATTCACACCATTCCAGTTGGTATATGACATAGAATCATTGTTACCAATCGAATGTTAGATCCCTTCGTTGAAACTTACCCTAGATATCCTACCTCACACTTCTACTAAAGAATAATGATTCCTATATCTAACCAACTTTGATGAAACCTATCGTGATGTTGCTCTCATCAACAAGACGTATCAAAAATGAATGAAAAATCAATATGACAAATCCATTCGACCTCATGCTTTTGTAGAAGGATATTTGGTCCTAGTCTATGATCAAGGTCGTGACAAGCTGGGGGAAGGAAAGTTATAACCCATGTGTAACGGGCCTTATATCATAAAATGTGTGCTACATAGAGGTGCCTACGAGTTAGTAGACTATGATGGAATATCTCTCGGTGAGCCCTGAAATTAGCTTTACCTAAAAATGTACTATGCATAAAATATCTTGCATGTGTGCATTGTACATTATTGTACTATATAATCTTGACTGGTGTGTTTTTTCTAATGTGTGAATGATTTTTGTCTCATCTGCTTATACTTTTCTTTGTGATTACATGCGCAGATGACATCACCCTTTCCCATCTATTTTGAGTTTGCAGATGGCGCTAGTCGACACACCTAGAACATCACTTCTGCAGCTTGGATCATCTACCACTCTGGCGAGTTGGTGAGTTCAGGAGGAATTTCCCTCGGATCTGTGACCAATAATGTGGAAGAATATCATGATGTCATCAGACTCTTAACTGAAGCCTCCTCTCTAGGTATAACTCAATTGATTATCAACCTAGACTCCCAACTCGTGGTCCATCAACTTAATCATGAGTATGCCATTCACAATTCAACTCTACTACATCTCCATATGAGGGTTCTCTGTATTGAAAGAGCTGTTGAATTTATCGAATATAGACACATTTAGAGAGAACTCAATACAAGCATAGATTCATTAGCGAATTACATGTTGGATTGGTATCTTGTGCATAGATAAATCATTTTGAAACATAAATCATATGTACACAAAACATCACATAAGATAAAAATTGAAACATAGATAGGCACCAAAAAACTCGTATATATATATATATATATATATATGCATGATAGAAAAAGTGTTTTGAAAATAGATCATCAAAATGTACATAACGGGGCAAAAACCTTGGGCCTTCATGACCATAATATCATCATAAGGACTAAAAAATATAAACTAAGGGCCCTAATCATCCTCCTGTATCACATTGACCTTTGCATAGCACACCACTGCTCATGTCACCCGATGAAGAAAATGGTTGAGGCTTTCAGAAACCCTAACTATATGTCGTTGCAAGTGTAGAGATACATATCTCCTCCTGAGGGGTGGGACACCCATCATCAAACCCCATAAGTTACTCTCTACCTCTCGAAGCCCTCCCACTGCAACATCCTTCTCAACTGCTACCTGTGTGTCTCCATGATGCCCCAATGTCAGCATCTCTGCCAGACATGATGTAACTCTATCTGCATGATGAAAACAAATATTTTAGATTCCTCGTTGTACAACCAAAAAAATATAAAATAAAATAAAACAAAACAAAATGTATGTTGCAAGGTTATGTCCATACCTGATGCATCCCATTGGATTCCCTCGGGAAGTACCATATTTGTGCTACCTCTTAAATCTACCCCAGCATATGAGAATTCCTCAATGACCACTAACTACCTCCTCCACCATGCGAAGAAGTCAATAGTGAATCTGAAAGCTCAGGGTTCATTCCCCAACCTAGGGGAAAGGTTGGTCAACCTCTCCATACAAGGCTTGGTCACGGGATGTGCTATTAATGCAAAATGTGGCTGCATTTGAGGGACTCGCTCTAAGAAAAATGAAACAAAAAAGGAACTGTACCTAAACTAGTTTTGTTTGTCGATCCTTCATTTGGATATTTTCTCTTTAACATTCCTGAGGAACCTCACACTCCAATTGAACAATGTGGGTTTTAAACATTGTATAGTATATGATATTTTTGATTTAGAAGCCAAGTGAGCACTGGTTCTCCCCGCCAACTCGATAATGGAAAATAGAATGGATCGAAGTGATAAATCTCTCACATCCTTTATCACAATCTATCCACCCACCAACCGCGACCCTGGTATGCAATGCTCGAAAACATATTCTTTGGTTGGGTGTAGAGTTTCCTGGTGTCTGGAAAAGAGAATGGGTTCCCCTCTCCTTGAGAGCCCCTCCAGAAAATATACATCATCTAGTTCAATTTCAAGAATGTGTGGTCTGATGCAAAATTCTTGCTCAGCATCCTCCCATAGACAAATCAAATACTCAAGCAATAGTACTTCTTTTCTCATGTTTTGAAGCTTGAAGTATTTGGGAAAACCACAGTTTTAGAGGGTCTCCCTCGCTTGAGGTTCTTGGAGAGAGGCAATATCATCTAACTCATGATCATTCTCTTTCCACTCTATCATGGCTAGAAATAGATGAAATCTGCAAATACATCATTTAATCATCATTAGTCAAACTCTTATAAAAATAAAACTGCCTATTTTTTCCCAAAAGTCAAAAAAGATTTGAATTTTGTTCTTAGTACTCCCTCCAAACATCCTACAGATCGATAGTGCTCCCTAGAGATTTGTTCCAATGCACTGATATCTTGGTCAACACTCCCCTCAGTGCCTTGAGGGAGAGTCGATCTAGTTTGGCGCTCTAGGGATTCCTAAAGATCCTAGAACACTCAAAACAAAAGTTAAAATAGAGTTAAAAACCATGAAAAAGGAAGAAGAGGAAGATATAACTAACCTAGAATAGACAAATATGAAAATGATCACTCACATCTCCCATGACCGTCGCTCGAAAAAATGCTCCAAAGAGGTGAAAAATCCAAAATCTAAAGGATAATGGTAAAATACAAATGGAAAAATGAAATTTTGACCTATTTTGACATTTGATAGGTTCATTTTGATATTTTATCCTTATTATAAAGTTATTGTTTTGGGTTTTTTATCATTTTTTTGAGAAGTTATTAATGTCTTATGCCTAGAATAGTTTGTTTTTACATGTTTTGAAGAAGTTTTTTTCGATAACCATGTAACACTGATGAGCATAATATTTCTTTTTTATCACACTAATAAATACATGAGAATGAAACCGAGTATACTTTTATCACTTTTTCAGACTCGTAAAGGTTATACGAAAAAGGAAACCCCTAGAGTCATATTTAAGCTCTTTGTAGACTCTATAAATATGAAAATATTGTCGAGTGATCTTGCTTCCTTTCACACTCATTAAAAGGTTTGAAAGGGCATCTTCTGAGTAATTAAGTTTTTCAGAATCTCTAAACATGAAAAACCACCGAGTTTTCCTTCTATGGACTCGCTAAACTATGCATTGAAGGGCCCATATGGGAACAAACTCTTACTTTTTCCAGTTTGTTAAACAAAATAAGAGGAGCTTACTGAAGGTGAGTTATATTGAGCATGTGTTATCCTTGTTGAGCTTGATAAACTAAAAATAGGTACTCATCTNGGGGGGGGGGGGATTGAAGGAAGTGGGTCAAGTTTTTGTGAGAATTTTTTTAAACAACCCTTGAAGTCACCCTTGAACATGACACTTGTTTTTAACCTTCACCCTGAACACTTGGAAAATCCACTAAACCTATGTACTAAACAAATCCTATGAGTCTTTCCACTCCTTTGATTCATCCGAAGAATGCCAGCACCCGCTACATTATTTTTTGGTCCACTTTGGGTTTATGTTGCCATGTCTCATGTCATGCCTCAGTGTTCAAGGGAAGTATCCACCTCGAGAGTCAACCATCTACAAAATTACCATTTTCCATACTCATGTAAGTCTATGATTCATTCATTATATCTCATCACCTTTTGCGTAAGTTTCGTGTCGATGATGGGGGATACATCAAGGCCCTCATTTGATGATTTTATTCCTATCTACTTCAACACATCATCCGAGAATCAGACTTAGAAACCAGTTAGCACCTTGGGACCTGCATGCCTCAATGGAAATCCTCCTCACTTCCAACAATGGGTTTACATCATCGAACTCTTAATGGATGATTCCATGAATGTTCGACCTCATATCATTTATTCACATTCATTGGAATGTACTAGGATACCTTGGGAATCATTGACATCATTGGTGATTTCCATCACACTTTTTAATGGTATACATCAATGACCAGTAATAAAGTGGTTTCTACCATGTTCGACATCAAATCATTTATTCACATGGATAGATTTGTATCACATCGATATTGGGACAAAGACACTGGGTTGAGTATTCACTTTGTTATCTACTTTACCCAGGCTACGAAGGAGATCATTTTAGAATACTGATACATATATAATTTCACATAGATCCACATTGTATTGGTATGTGTCTATGTTTTATCATCTCATAGCTCCACTGTGTATTTTTCATGGCTATGATCAGTTCATGTCATGGAGATATGAATACAAATTGTATCACTGGTGGCTATATCCTTAGCCAATATCATCATGGATCCACATTGTATTTATTGGCGGCCATACATTGATTCATTTATACTTCGAGCATAGGTATGCATGCCTTAGGAATGGAATACATTTTAATGTTGTTTGATGGTTGTATGCAACTTCTACCAGGATATCCAACTCCATACCCTTGCTTTGAAGAATCTACAAAGTGTTTTGTTCATCAAATTTCATCTTCTGAATTCATACTTTGGGGGGCAATCTGTTACACGTCAAAATTCCTCACTTCGATAATTTCGCATTCTCATTGTCGCAAGTGTCGTAAGTGTCACACTTTTGTCACAAGTGTCATAAATGACACATTTTTGTTTTCCATGTGTTGCATTGCAAACAACACCTTGGAAACACTTGATACATCCTATAAAACATGTTATAAGAATAATCCACATCATTTGACAGATGAAACAACGTGTTTTTCTATGAGAATTAGTCATCTTGACAATTTTTTGGAAGATCAATGCTCCCCTGCTCATATGGAGGGAGTGTTAGTGCTCTCTGTCTATCTATAAGGAAGCGTTGTAATAATTTTTTGCCCATTGTAAAGGAGAATTGATTGGTTGATAAAATCTTGGGAAGAAATCTCTTTTTTCTCTAAGGACTGCTAGGGATGATTCGAGTTGGTTTGGCTCGAATCTAACCTTTAGGCTGCATCTAAGGGAGATACCAAAACTTATGGATTTATATCCTCAACTAATCCAAAATATAACCAAGGTGGTTGAGCCTCCCAAAGCCTATAAATGGAGGAATTCTCACGGTGAACAAGGAGGAAAATAGTTAGCAAAAGCATTGTTATTTTGATCGTGGATCTTTCAAGCAAGTGGTTAGACGAGGAGGACTTAGAAAAGTTGTTGAAACACCATCCATGATTGTAAGTGTCTCTTTAAGGTTCTCATCAATATACTTGGCCTATTCCTTTTTATTGTGTGCATATCACATATTCGTGTCTATTATAGATGAATTTGTTTAATCTAATATGGTAGAGTAGGAGTTTTCTTGTTTATCTTTGTTTTTATTGGTTTTGTAGGTATCAAGCTATGTGAAAGAGTTTGGACATCAATCTCAAATTGGAATAGCAAGGAAAAACACCAGAAATAGGTACGATCACCTTTTTCACCTTCTCTCTTTTTGGCTAGTTAAACAAATCTCAAAGGGATGTTAGTGTCCATCTGTATCTTTTTGTCTTGGAATTAGGGGTCTAGAATCCAAGGGGATATTCAATTGTCCATAATGGAATTATTCCATAACAAAAATGATGATATATATGTGTTTTGTTGCATGTTTCTCCCTCTCTGATATGACCTATGGAGGGGTAGTTGGTGTCATCTTCTCATCCAATTCTAGTATCTCCTGCTTATAACTATCCATCATCTGTGCTATCCTTTGTATATTTTATTCTACGTTGATCTCTTATTCTAGTGCATTGTTTGGAATCATTTGAAATACTTCCTCAATTCTTTGCTCTAGTTTGTTTGTGCATTTTTTTTCTTCCTCACGCTCTATCTGCACTTATTTGAGAATTATCTCTAATATCTCTTTATCTTCTTTTGTTGTCTCCAAATTTGTTTCATTTTTCCTATCCCTCTATTATACTTCTTGTGCAACACTCATATACAACTTATATAACACTTTGGTTGGTATCTTGGATAGAGCCAAGTCCAAGTGTGTTATGTCCTTTAGTTTTTTTGTGTGGTATCTTTCTCTACTTGTAGCATTCTTTGGATTATTTGGAACAACATGCTTCCCATTATTTTTTTCTAGAGTTTCTCCTTTTCTTCATGTATTGGCTCCTGCAGCATACAATATTTATATCGTTTTGTTCCTTTATGTTGCAAGACATTAATCTTGAAGCTTTCCAAAGTCTCCTTGAACTCCATCAATTTTTTCATAATTTCTTCTCACTGTGACTCTGCGACATAGAGTGATTCCTCCCCTCGGCCTTGAACCTTATCTTCCACTAACTCCACGTCATCTTCAGTGATTTTGAGCTCAATGGCCTTGTTCCCTACCTTTATATTCTTTCTTTGTTCTCCTATCTTCATGGTTGATTTCCTCTTTAGTTTTGTGTATGTCTGCACTGGAATATTTGTTTCTTGGTTGTCCTTGCCATTGTGTTGTTTTTCTCCATTTATTTCCTTTGAGCTCTCAATCCCTAACACTGATGCCCTTGGTATTATTTCCTTCTTTCTTGGTTTCTTTGTTGTTGTACTAGTGACTTTTAGTTTGGTTCACTCTACTATTTTTCTAGTATTTGTTGCTAGGCTAGTAGATTTCTATGATGTGCCAGCTTATGCCTGTTCTTTTCCCTTTTCTCCTTTCTTGACAGCTATCGATACTTTACATTGATCTGACCAGTCTAATAGTACCAATTAGACTTCTTCTAATGTTATGAAATACTTCATATTTATCCATGTCTTCTTAGAGTCTCTTCTTGCTTGTATCCATATGTTGTTCCTACATGCCTTAAAATTGGCTATCCCCTCATGCTCCTTCACCACTTCAGGTGAAATTCTCCATGTATCTGTAATTTTCTCCTACATCTCCTGAATATATATGCCAAAAATGATTGATTTGTCTTTCCTCTGCTTAGGGTCAGTGTTGTGTCATAGAGTTTCATATCTTGTTGCGCAACACTTTCCTCTTCTTTAAAAAAAAACTAAATTCTTTGGTTTTTCCCATGCGTCTAAAGTTATGAAAATCAATAGCCAGGAATAGTGAAACTTTGTTCCAGCATCTTGCACATCTCTACAGTCTCCCAGGAATAGGTTGAGAAAATACACCACCCAACTGAGAACTATACCTTTTGTGCACTGGATGACTACTGTGACCACCCCTGTAGGCACCTCTTCCTTGTGACACTTTCATAATAACTTGTAGACCATCAACTTTGTCACAAATATGGTGGTTGCGTCATTGATATTCTTAATGATCATACCTCTTATACCCCTATCAGTGTCAAATTTTGCCTTCACTTCCTCTGCAATGGCCTTATCCTTTTTTTTTATCATCGAGATACTACTCAAGATTTACCCTGTCTATTGTTAGTCTTGTAACCTTATAAATTAGGTTGACATCAATGGGAACAAATATATTGTTATGAAAATATTCCCTTGTAGACATGTGAACTTTCCCTTGGATTACAGACCCCTAATACCAAGAAAAAAAAACACAAGTGGACACTAACATCCCTTTGAATTTAGTTTAACTGATCAGAAAGAGAGAGAGGGAGAAAAGGTGTGATGCACCTAGTTTCGAAGTTTGTCCTCACTGCTTCCAATCCAAGTTTGATCTCCAAACTCCTTAGATCAACTTGATACCTACAATGTAATAGAAAGAAAAGAGAAAAAAATAAATCCTACTCTACAAGATTAGATCAAACAAATTCATCTACAAAGATTGAAGGAACAATAGACAAGCACATGCAATAATACACAATATTGAAAGAAATCGGCCAAGTATATTAAAATGAGAACCCAAAGTGAATACTTACAAACATGGATGATGATGCATCACTCCTCCAAGATCTTCTCGTCCAGACCCTTGCATGAATCCCAAGATCTTAAGTTTGATATCTTTGACTGTCTTCATAATCAAAGGTTTGATACCTCTCATCTTCTCCTTCTTCTCCATGTAAATCCTTCATTATATAGAATTTTGAGGATCAACCACCATGGAAAAGATTACTCATCAGATCCACTAAAATGGGATCTCCAAGATTTTTAGGGAGAAAATATCTCTCAAATATTTTAGAGAGAAAATATATCTCAAGGATTTGAAGGAGGAAATATCTCTCAAGATCCACCAAATTAGGATTTTGGTTTGAGAAAATATCTCAACCATTCATGAGATTATCAACTTCTCCTTAATATTAGGAAACTAAATGTGAGGTGGATTCTCACACTAAATTAATTTAATTTTTATGAATATTAATAAATAATTCATGTGCACATAGTATTTTGACCTTCATATAATTTATTTTTCCTCCACATTGACTAGGGATTGTGACATATGTTATTTCATGGTGTCAAGGTATATGTGACACTTAGAAAGGTGTGTATGAGACTTTTACGACACTTGTGATACTTAGGGTGAGTAAATTAAGTGTGGAATTTTGGTGTGTAATAGATTCCCCCCTAAAGTGTAAGGTCGGGAGAGAAAGTGATGGCCAAAACACTTTACAAATTATTCAATGCAAGGGTATGGAGTTGGAGAACCTGATAGAAGCTACAAACAACCATTGAACAATATTAATATATGTTCCATTTCTGAGGCATGCATACCTATGGTCGTAATACAAAATGACTCAAAGCGCTATCATTGACCAATACACTATGGATCCATGAAACATTGACTAAGGATATGGCCACCAGAGATATAATGTGGATCCATACCTCCATGACATGAACTAATAATAGGCACAAAAAATACACAATGGATCTATGAGATGACAAAACATTACCACAGACCAATACAATGTTGATCTATGTGTCAGTATATATATCAATATGCTCAAATTATCTCCTTCACAGCCTGGGAAAAGTAGATAATAGAGTGAACTCTCAACCCAGGGTCTTCATCCCAATCCTGATGTGGTATGAATATAGCCATTTGAATAGATGATTTGATGTCGAACATGGTAGAAACCACCTAATTACTGATCATTGAGGTAAATCGTTAACAAGTGCGAGGGAAATCACCAATGATGTCAATGACTCCCAAGGTACCCTAGTACATTCCATCAAATGCGAATAAATGAGTTGAAGTCGAACATTCGTGGAATCATCTGATTAGAGGTCAATGATGTAAACCTATTGTTGAAAGTGAGAAGGAATTTCATTGAGGCATGTAGGTCCCAAAGTACTGATTGGTTTGTAATTCTAATTCCCAGATAATGTGTTGAAGTCGATAGGAAAAGACTCGTCGAAGGAGGGCCTTGATGTATCTTCTGTCATCGAGACAAAACCGACATAGGAAAGTGATGTAAGATAGTGAATCGAATGAGTATGGACTGACACAAGAAATGGAAAATGGAAATACTGTAGATGGATGGTTTGAAGTGAAACTTCCCTTGAACATGATGAGGCACGACAACAAACTTGGTAGCATTGTCTCGATGAGTACAAAAATTTAATGTGACAACAATAAGATCACTCTTCAACTGGATTAAAAAGTATGGTGACACATGGAATTGGTATGACTCGGAGACAAGCAGATTACCCAATTGTAAGATGAGACACAAACAAGTGCCATGTTCAAAGCTGACAATAGCTTCCACAAAGAATTCCCAAAAAATTGACCCACTACCTTCAATTTTTCCCCCACCCAGATAGATGAGTACCTCTTTTTCATTTAATAAGCTCAAGGAGGGTAACACATCCTCGATAAAAATCACCTTTGGTAAGTTCCTCTTCCTTTATTTAATGAACTGGAAGAAGTAAGGGTTCATTACCATATGGGTCCTTCAATGTGTAGTTTAGCGAGTCCAAAGAAGGAAAACTCGGTATTTTTTCATGTTTAGAGAGTCTGAAAAGAACTTAAATCCGAATCCATTGATTACTTTTTCATAAATTTAGTCTCCCAAGCCCAAAAAAGTGTAAAACAATACATGGGAGAACTCTTATAATCATACTTTATTAGAGTGTTCATTTTTGGTAATTATTCTCGTGAGGCCAAAAAAATATAAACTACCACTCAAAAGACACCCTTTCAAACCTTTTAACAAGTGTGAAAGGAAGCAATATCACTCGACAATATTTTCATTTTTAGAGAGTCTGAAAAGATATTAAAGAAAACTCTAGGGTTTTTTTTTCATATAACCTTTATGAGTCCAAAAAGTGATAAAAGTATACTCGGTCACATTCTCATGTATTTACGAGCACGAGAAATAACAAAGACTAATCTTATAAATTGTTTCATTTTTACACAAGCTTGAAACAAAATTGAATTATGCTTGTAATTTCCCAATGTAATTTCCAAAGGTTTTGAGGGATACCCATGGACGGTTGGTACTTTGTCCCTAGCTTGAAAAGCTAGCAGCTTAACTCTAGAATGATAATCAAAGGCTGGAGACATGTCCCCCCAAGCTTCATTTAATTTTTCGATGCTTTTATTGTCACCGATTTTTGTACCGGATGGAGGAAAAAAGGTCAATTGACAAAGGTGGATGAAAGGATGGTTCAAATGAGAGACCTAAAGAAAGAATCAAGTCAACATCTATGAGATCTATCTAAAGACTCGACTCGATATCTACGATATCTAGTGAAAAGAATCGACTTGATAGGAGAGGTGACTTTTTCATTTTTTAACGAGCTTGATGCATGAAAATAACTGTGATCATGGCTCCAGTTTCAATCCCCATATTTATTTTCATTTTATAACGAGCTTTCTACAGAGAGGAAAACTATGCTCATAGATTTTGTTTCATTTTTTAACGATCTTGACACATGAAAAGTACTATGATCATGGCTCTAGGTTCAATCCCTAGATTTCTTTTCATTTTTTAATGAGCTTTCCATAGAGAAGATAAAATATGCTAAAAACCTCTCCTTGATCATGGATTCCAAGAGGATAATTCTCTGGAAGGAATACATGTCAAGGGAAAAACATTAGCCATGGCTTCCAGGAGATCTTTGCTAGATGGATGAAAAATAATCCAAAAGGAATACACATCGACAGCCTTGATAAGGGTAGGGATATCTGCCTATAATATCCCTATAGAAGAGATGGTCATGTCCATTGCTAGATCTAGTTTAGGATAAGGGAGACATTCCCTCTGTTGCAGGGTTGAACGCATGGGGAAGTTCATTACATAATTGACCTGCAACGAGGAAGACATTGTTGGCATGTATGGACTATTCAAGGAAGGTGGATGGTTGAACATCATATGAGGGTCAATGAATAAAAGTTGTTCGATCGTTACTCTTTTTCCGTTGTGAGGGAAACATATCACTCGAAAGAGAGTGGACACAAAACATCTCATAATGTAGACATAGTCTCACACGAGGAGTAAGTTAAAGTCCAAGGGGTCATGAACTACCATCACATTGATGTAGACCATTTTTCCTCCCAAAGTAATCAGAAACTAAAAATCTTGCCAAGCATTTACAGATAAGATGCTAATAGAAGCACCTTCATTTATTATAGTGTTAGGAATATTTCTTTCACAAAATTGCAGGGTGATTTCGAAAGGCATGTAAAAAGGAAGATGAGGTTCTATCAAATGATTCAAATTAATAGAACTCATATGATTACTTTAAGGGGGTTCCATCAGGATGGGAAGAGTGCCCCCTTGTCTAGGTGAATCAATATTAATGAGGTATAGTTGAGATAAATCTTCACTCTTTGAATGAGGATTGGGATAGACCGATGATGGAACCAAATCAACCACTTTGGTTGAACTCTTTAAGGGAGGAGTGGGATCAATCGATGAATGAACTGGATCGACTACTTTGGCACTCTTTAGATGAAGAGTGGGGTTGATCGATGATGGAACTAGATCGATCACTTGGGTTTCAATTTTTATATGAAGAGTTAGGTTGATCCATGGCGGAACTGGATCAACTACTTGAGTTAGTGGTTCAACCGAGGATGAAACCAAATTGACCACATAATCAACCAGATTGACCGGGGATGGAACCAGATTGACTAGTCCATCAACTAATGATGGTTTGGGAGAGATCTTATGATAACCAGTTGGAAGTTGAATATTTTCCAAAATATGAGAATCCTCTTCCATACGAGGGAAAAGATGAGAGTAATGATCAACTTCACATAACATAAAAGGAAATTTGGCAGTTCTATTATTCTTACCAACATTTACGTCACTAGTTGATAGGGTGTCACTAGCATGTTCAGTAGGATTTGATGACATGGAATACCACATTTCTAAAACCTTGGGGAGACTAGGTAAATCCCTCAGAAAGTGGTCACCCTTACAAATCTTGCAAGGGAATTTGGGTTTGGGATTCTTTCTTTTAGACTTGTCAACTTTATAAACACTCCTAGTACAATTAACAATAGTTGGTTGCTCGGATCCAACATGACCTAATGTAGTTGGAGGCTTGGTATATTTCTGATTCTTCTTATTCTTCCATTTATGTTTCATCTTCTTCTTATCAACCTAGCTACTTTCTTTAGAGCTTTCACTAGGCGAATAAGGATAAATGGAAGGAGACCTGACGGGTGAAGAAGGAAAAAGGTTGACACGAGGTTGATTTATGGGTGGTGTGCTTACATTTGAAGCATTAGGTGTATTCGAATAACTAAGAAAATTTGATATCACTAAAGTGGGGAGCAACCAAATCGGTAACCCAATGGTGAGTCCCGAAAGACTCTATGTGGAAATGCATGGGAGACCAATGTTTCCAAAATAAAGAAAGGCGAAAGATTCCTTGGGAAAAGGGGTTCCTTTGTTGGTACTCCCAAGAATTTATGCCATTGATATTGATTTTACCTAAGGATCACTAAGGAAAAAAAACACACACGCTACAAATCTAAGAAGCAAGCAATCAAACAATCCTTCCCACAATGAAACCACTAGTCGGTGATGAAATCCAACATCACGAGATCAATATAGGAAGGGTATGGGATAGAGTGGGTGGATCAGCTATGTTGGAGACCTTCTTAATGGACTTATGCCTTGGTGAAAGTTCCCACACAGTTTAACCCATGGGTGTACCCTCCAAGGATCTCGAGTGAGTTTGACCTACGTTTGACCCAGGTATAGCAAAGACTCTTGTTCACCGCCACCTTGTGTATCAACCCTATAGATATAGGCCACTAAGGCTACCAACTCGTAGTCATCCTTTGGGAAGGTACGATCGACACTCAGGAAGGAATGTATGGGCAACATAACATGTCTAAAATTCTTCAAGAGAACTGAAGACAAGTGGACCAGAATACTAATGAGAACCTTGAAAAATTCAGGATTCATGAAGCTCCGAGAAAAAATGAAACCAATCATTTCTCAGGAAGAACCCCCAATATACGATATTTCTGCTACTTGGATTAATCTTCGGAGGGGAAATCCCCAATTCTCTCCCTCACGCAACCTTGTGTTTAACTCCTGTGTGAGAGGTGGATCCCAAATATGCTTATACAAACAATTGGATTTACCGCTCCCTAACACAAGATTCTATGTTTTTCTGATCGATTTGGAAAGTTATCCTCACAACCTATTCTAAATCCCTACACTTTAAGATAAAGTAGGTTCACTACCAGCTAATATAGAAGTGTCTGATCAATTTTATAAGTGCTTCATTTTAGGGTTGTTGTTTACTCAAGGGTGAGAAAGTTAAACTTATGATGTTTTAGACTAGACTCCAAAAGAATGCAGAATAATGAGATGCAAATATTTTTCTTCAATGAATCCTACATACGGGATGGATAAGAGGTTCATATTTCTTCAACAAAAACACCCAATTCCCAAACACAATTTTCTAAATGAAATCTACTACACTACCCAAAAGAAAGAATGCAATTGTCTTCTTTATTTGATTTTAAATAAAGCAAATGCAAATTCTTTAATGCTTCATTACTTTCAATCAAAATGAAAGAGTCAGATGTAGATACAAAAGACACGAAGAAAAAATATTTCAAACAAAGAATGAAATCAAAGGATAACAAGAACCAAAAGAAACAAGTATGATAACTTGTTCAATCAAGAACTCAAAGACGCAAACAGAGAGAAGATAAACTCTCATGAAAATACTCAAAAGAAGATCAACAATAAACATAAATCAAGCTAGGTTGTCATAAGAGTCCTAATCATCGAGAAAAGAGAGATGTTTCAAATGAAGAAAATAAGGCTCAATAGAAAGAAACCTTTTCAAACCTTAGTTGATGAGAAGTCCTAAACAATTAATCAATCCGAAAGATTTACGAGACGAGGATCAAATAAACTCAAAAGGGAAAAAGAACCAAGGGATCATGTTAACCCAAGGGGACCACAACTAAGAGAAAATTTGAAAACTCAAAGGATAAACATAAATGAGTGATAAATGCCCAAATCTTAGAAAAACAAAGTCAAGAGTATTCAAAGGTCTTTGAGCAAACATCCCCTTAGGATCAAACTGAGAAAAAGTGAGCAGAAAGGGGCATAAAAACTTAGAAAACGAGATCAACGCTCTTGTTTCCAAAGGGACAGAGTGTTATAGCACTCTGGTATACACTATAGGGGAGTGTTGATTCTATATCAACGCTATGGTGTACACATTAGAGGATCATTTACCTTCCCAAAAACTCATAAGAAAGGATAAAAACTCACAAAACTTTGCCAAACACTTTGTGAAATCTTCAATGAAGAAGAGAGAAAGGGACGTAGATCATAAAAAAATAGAAAATAAGATATGAAGGTAGGAAAAATCTCAGATGATCCAAATAAATACAAGTCAATGTCCTTCCCCAATGGATTCACCAATTTCTATTACGGAAATATTCCCTTGCGGACATGTGAACTTTCCCTTGGATTACAGACCCCTAATACCAAGACAGAAAAATACAAGTGGACACTAACATCCCTTTGAATTTAGTTTAACTAATCAAAAACAAAGAGAGGAAGAAAAGGTGTGATGCACCTGGTTTCAAATGTTTTTCTCATTTCTTCCAATCTGAGCTTGATCTCCAAACTCCTTAGCGCAACTTGATACCCGCAATGCAATAAAAAACAAAGAGAAACAAAGAACTCTTACTCTACAAGATTAGATCAAATAAATTCATCTATAAATATTGAAGGAACAATAGATGAGAACATGTAATAATACACAAGATTGAAAGAAATAGGCCAAGTATATTAAAATGAGAACCCAAAGAGAATACTTACAAACATCGATGATGATGCAACACTCCTCCAAACTATCCTCGTCTAGACCCTTGCATGAATCCCAAGATCATAAGTTTTATATCTTTGTCTGTCTTCATAATCAAAGGTTTGATGCCTCTCATCTTCTTCTTCTTCTCCATGGAAAGCCCTCATTACATAGGATTTGGAGGTTTAACCACCATGGAGAATATCACTCATCAAATCCACTAAAATGGGATCTCCAAGATTTTTAGGGAGAAAATATCTCTCAAGGATTTTAGGAAGAAAATATATCTCAAGGATTTTAAAGAGGAAATATCTCTCAAGATCCACCAAATTAGGATTTTAGTTTGAGAAAATATCTCAACTATCCATGATATTCTCAACCTCTCCTTGATATTAGGAAACTAAATGTGAGGTGGATTCTCACACTAAATTAATTTCCTTTTTATGAATATTAATAAATAATTTATGTGCACATAGTATTTTGACCTTCATATAATATATTTCTCCTCCACATTGACTAGGGATTGTTACATATGTTATTTCATGGTGTCAAGGTGTATGTGAGACTTATCAAGTTGCGTATGACACTTTTACGACACTTGTGACACTTAGGGTGAGGTACCTAAGTGTGGAATTTTGGTGTGTAACATATTCCCATCCATAAAAACCCTCCATGTATGTGCGCCAAAAGTTGTTTTACACATGCATTAACATCCTTCCCCCTATTGAAGTGAGGGATTTAAAATAGGTTCATAATCCTAGAGTTGTAAAATTCGGCTATCCACTATTTGAGATCCATTATTGGGATTCCTTTTGAAGTTGACCCTCAGTTTTCCATGTAAATATCTTGCACAATATTTGGAAATTTTTCTACTTTTGTCACATCGTGGTTGACGTACTTCAACTTGGGAACACATCCCAATATATATTCTAAAATTATGACCAAATATGGAATGTTTGGAAATGACATCAAAATCTATGTTTGTTTGCGCGTTGTCACCACTGCTTCCTTTTTCTTCGATGGCCCTGAGGTTGTTTCTTCTAGGGTTACTTCCTCCTACATTTCTTCCTTTGTTTCACGGTCATCTTCGACCCCTAGGGGTTCCTCTACTCTAGGTTTATATGATTCTATCTTATCATTGTCTTCTTGATCCTGTTCATCCTCTACGTGTACCACTCCTAGGTTTTCTACGTTAGGGTTTGTTGTTGCACTAAGGTTTCACCTTGGCTCTGCTTGGCTTACTACTTCTTCTTATGGGTTTTGTTCCTTGACCCACATAGGACTGAATGATTTTCTTTCTATTGATAGAATATCATCTTTATCAACCACACTGACTATCTCCTCCATCTATTTTTTAGTATGTCTAGTTCTTCGCGCGAACTGGCTCGGTGCTCCGAATTTTGGTGGTGACATTGTTCTAATCATGGAAAACATTGTTGCAAGTCGGTTGGATTCTTTACACTCTTCACACATGATAATATTCTATTATCTCTTTCCTTTTCTTCAAAAATCACAAGTGTTTTCCTTTTCTGTGGTTTTCCCATTTTATAACCTTTGTCATAAATGCTCTGACGCACCCTATTTTTTTTTCTATTCATTTTTATTCACTTTTTCCGACCATTTTCCATCTCAGCATACGATTTTTAATTTCCTTTTGTGCAGTATATTGACTTCTATCACACTACTTTACTATTGTTGTGCACTGTCTTTTCTGTCGCATAGTTCTATCATACTTATTTCTTGCTTTTGCTACACACTATATATTCTAACTATTTGTCTACCACTTATTCCTCTAAATACTTCTTTTAGGATTTTTCTCCCTTTTCCACTTTTTTCTTCTTTTTCTTATTTTAACTCCTACTATATACAATATATACAAGTATAAATTATGTGTTGCAAATACTGAGGGTTAGTGGGTCGACTATCCTTATACAGTTTCAGTGGACTACCATTCACCAGTCCTTGAATTTATTTTTCTGTTAAATCCTGCAATTGCACAACACCTCCATCTATGAAAAAATTGATCTCATATGGCCCTAACCAATGCATTATAAGCTTCCCTGGGTGCGGCAAGTATTTACTGTCATAGAGGAGAACCATATCTCCTTCCTTGAAGTTCTTCTTCTTGATATGTCTATCGTGATAGGCTTTGTCCTTTGATTTCTATACTTCCTAATGGAAACCAACTATGATTCTGTCTTCTTCTAATTCCATGAGTTGAGCTAATATTTCCTACGTTGTGCCTCTTCCTCTCATTTCTGTAATAGTTGCAATGCACAAAATTGGTATCTAGTACTCTAAGGGAACTATTGCTTCCTGTCCATACACCAACCTAAAAGGTGTCTTCCATGTTATATTCTTTCATGTAGTTATGTAATCCCATAGTACTACTGGTACCTTCAAATCCAAATCATCTATGTTCACATTACAAATCTTTGTCAAGGAATTTTCCAAAATCTTGCTAAATGATTCTATTATCCCATTATCCTGAGGATGATATGGAGTTCTCTTCTGATGATATATCTCAAATTCTTCAAGCATTGCCTCAATTGTATTGTTGATGAAATGTGTCCCCTGATCGCTCATTAGTATTCTAGGGCATCCAAATCTTGTAACTACATGTTCAAATAAGAAGTGTGTTGCATTCTATTCATTGAAATCCTTCACTGTTTTACCTCATCCCATTTGTAACGACCCTAATTAAATAAATACTTAAAGACTGTAGAGTAAAATTAATTAAAGAAAATAATTGTGATTAATTAATTAATACTTTAACTACAGATCACATTTAATGACCTGAGAAATAAATCTTAAGAAATCACCGAGAAATGATATAAAATGGTGGCGTATGCAGGAAGGGGGGTGCTATGAATCCCGAGAAGATAAAACATTAAAGGAAAGGTATGGGACCTGCACGGAGGGTGGTGGGAGGAGTAATTGCATGAGTCGGCGAAGGAGGAATAACGGAAAGGGGAAGGTTGTCGAGAGGGGGAGAATCGACAGAGGAGAGATTTTTCTGTGAGCGGAGAGATTTACTGTGACATTTTGGTGCTCAGATTGAGGCACGAGATTTGCTGGCTGTGACTTTGGACCAGTTGAGCCACCAAGTTGCTGGAGGTTTTGGGCATGGGGGCCAGGATATCCGTAGATATCCTGGAGCTAGGTCGTTTTCCTAGTTGGAAGGGTGGACATTAGTTTTGGGCAGTTATTCTGTGTTTGTGGCAGGACTGGACTGTGTAGCAGGTAGTAGGAGAGCAACAGCAAGGCAGCAAGGCAACAGAAATTGGCATCCGAACCAGGTACTTTGTCAAGTTATGTATTTATTTCTTTCTGCCATGAAATCAGTATTTATTAATAAATCTAAGTTACTGAAGTTTCTGTTATGAAATTCAATATTATGCTTGAAAGTTATTGTTTCAGTTAGGAAATAAATTTCTTATGAAAATAAATGATGGTTAGAATTATATTAGGCTGTTACATATGGTATCAGAGCATCTTAGTTCGAAATCTGGAGCCTAAGGGCCGAAAACCAGGAGTGTTAACTCCAGCCATGCTTAAACTATAAACAAAACACGTTCAGTTTGATCTGATATGACTGATGCAGTAACGGAAAATACACTCAGGATAGTACCCCTACATGACCCAAGAAAATAAGCTCATATATCACAGGAAACAACTTTAGACAATACTCGTTAACTGGATTATGAATGGATAATACAGTCCTGGTTTGAATATTCAAAGGAACGCCCTTTTAAAGATAGCGGTATTGAACCAGATAGATGAAGGATCACCCCCATAAAATGGCTGTGAAGCTTTTAAGCATGAAAAAGAAGTGATAACTTAAATTACATGAGCATTGTGTGTCAATGAGGCTACGAGTAGTATTAACATCTAAAAATCGATGAAAATATCGAGGAAAGCTTATGTTGAAAGCCTGAAGTTGGGAAAATTTAATAACTGCACAAACCATACTAAATAAAATGCAAATGACATTTGTGGGACCTTGAACAGGCCTAATTTACCTCGAACTTACCTAAATGGGGAACTGCCAATGTGCAGGCTGAAAAGAAAGGGAAATTTAGCAGATTTATATTATGCAGGAACAATGTAAAATAGTTGCCTGTATTGGCCTCAGTAAAGTTTTAAAATAATGAAGAAACTCCAGAACGTTAGACCCATACAAATTTCGACCGTGCCAAACGAAAGAAATTGTACATCACATGGTGTTTCATACAACTAAATGATTTTTTTTTTCCCAAAGAAGAGCTGCCTGTTACACGGGAGAACGGATCTGCGTCGTCAGATCTTGGACGAAATCCCGTCGGTCATTAGATCTAGACAATTTGCGCGGGGTTTAAGCCCTAGCGTGCATAGGAGGAGTCATCGGGAAATCTGAGTCATTGAGGTTTTGTGAAGTTAGAAAATCAAGACCTTGTGGTCCTTGAAATCCCGAGAATGGATCCTAGCCGTTGATCTCGGCAGGACACGTGTCAACGTTTGGGAGGCATCGGGATTTTACCTTCGGATATTTGGGGAGTATAGAACCGTTACATATTGAAATAACGATACGCAATTTTTCGATCAGACTTAGACCATCCATTGTGCGTGACGCGTGTCAGGAGATATCGCAGAGTCGGGGATCGGGAAATCGGGGTTTACGAAGAAAAAGAAACCTCGTCGCTGGGAATCTTGATCCGCAATATCCCGACAGTGACGTAAGCATGGTGGGACCACTAGAGTCAGAGTGGAGGACAAGTGTCGCGTGACCACCATATCGGGGTTTGGTCATCGAGGTACAAGTAAGTAAAGGTTCCTAACCTTGTAAAGTAGCGAAACCCCGAGAGTCAATAAGGACCATCCATCTACATGGATAGGTGGCAAAGGATCGGGCGCCATCGGAGTTTTGTTCATTGGAGTTTTCGAGGGTAAAGAAATTGTGCAACAGGAAATCGCAATCCGCGATTTCCCGATGAGATCTGAGCCGTTTGTTTGGTGGACAGGTGTCAGCAACCTGGGCAAGGTAGTGGATTGGCGTATCAGGGTTTTCGAGGACACAGAATGCTCGCATGTTGGAGTCGCGATATGCGATTTCCCAACAAGATCTG
>JASDQU011027404.1:0-10231 GCA_032191745.1 Picea mariana | reverse complement strand
TTTATCTCATGATAGCTATGTTGAACAATATGTTGTTGATGCAGATTTTAAGGATGTATTTGAGAATCTAACCCATGGTGCATAGGTGGAGAACTATTGTTTTCATGAGAACTTAATCTACCATCTTGGAAAGATGTGTATTCCTAAAAATGAATGAGTCCATGTAATACAAGAAGCTCACACTTCTCTTGTGTCTGGGCATTTTGGGGTAGGAAAAACCATGGCTCACCTACAAAGGTTTTGTTACTGGCCTCAGATGAAAGAAATTGTAACCAAGTATGTAAAGGGTTGTTTGATGTTCTTTTCTTGTAATCCCACTATTAGAAAATTGGGGTTGTACTCACCACTTCCTTTTCTATCTCATCCATGGGAAAGTATTTCCATGGGCTTTGTAGGGGGTTTACCAATGTCGAAAAGGGGTCATGACTACTTGTATGTAGTAGTGGATAGGTTTAGCAAGATGTGTATCTTGATTCCATGTAAAAAGAAGGTCACTTCCGAGCAGACTGCTGATCTCTTCTTTCAGTATGTTTGGGTCCACTTTGGGTTGACCACATCCATTATCTCGGATCAAGATACTCAATTCCTTGGATATTTTTGGACAAGTCTGTGGAGAATGATGGGCACCAAGTTGAAGAGGAGTACATTTTTTCATCCACAAATCAATGGTCAGATAGAGGTTGTTAACCGAACAATGGTACATTTGCTTCGAGGCTACCGTAGCAATCATCCCAAGTTGTGGGATGACCAGATACCCTATATTCAACATGCTTACAATCAAGCCTTACATTCCACCACTCAGTGTTCGCCGTTTGAGACATGCTTTGGATACTTTCCTAAGGTCCCTTTGAACTAGATGTATGGGAAAGATGTCAATTCAAACAAAGAAAGAAATGAAGATAGAGCCTACAAGTTCATTCAAAGGATCCAACAAGTGCACCAAGCAATCAGGGAGAAGTTGGAGAAAAGTCAAGCACAGTATAAAGCTCTACATGACAAGCACATGGTTGATCATCATTTCTAGGTTGTAGACCAAGTATGGCTTCACATCATAAGGGAGCGGTTGAAGGGTGAAGGAAAGAAACTCAATCCTGTCCAATATGGACTAGTCACCATCATGGATAAAAGAGACACCAATGCTTTCCAGTTAGATATTCCACCTTATATGCATATTTACTCAGTGGTAAACGTGGAAAACTTGAAACTTTTTTAGCCTCCCATTATCATGGATCAGGGTGAGGAAGTTTCAATACCTTTAGTTGATGAGTTTTCTCCTGAGTACTTGGACAAGTTGAAGGAAGATATCATATTGGACAGGAGAACAAGGACTTCATGCAGGGGTGATGTCGATTATCTTTGAGTGGGATTAAAGGGCACACATCCAAGCAAGGAAAAGTGGATTGAGAAAGACAAAGTGAGGGAACTCTTCCCTCAGTTACTTTTTCATTGATAAAGGATTTTTGTGGTCCAAAATATCTCAGTGGGAAGGAATGATCTGAAAGGATCCAGAGAGGCCTAGGAATGAATAAGAGTCCTTAGAAGTACCTCAGGAAGATTACAATGGCCTCAACAGGTGGAGAAAGGGAAACAATTCAAAGTCCTCAAAACTAAAAACAATTGGCATCATCACGAAGATCACATCGCAATATTTCCAACGACATAAATGGTTCATCAAACAAAGTTACAGATCAAAAGATATTCACGGTCAAAGTTTTGGTAAACTTAGCCTAGTCAACATGGATGAGTCACCATCCATATTGTTGATGTCAACATCAGTATGGGTGACTTCAGTGTCTATATAGGGTACTTGGAACAATCATATATCGACATGTTTCATCATGACGTGATCATGATGATGTGGAAACACCAGAGGCTTCCACGTGTCACTCAAATTCAAAAAAATTAGGTCTACACATGGACCAGTGGGAAAGTGCCACATGGCAGTCTGTACAGCCACATGGTATTTCGTACAATACATGGAAACATGACATGGTAGGCAAGTGACATGGTGGGATGATCGTGTAAGTGGATGAAGTGGACCAATGGATGGTCACCACGTGGCCTAGCCATGGGCTGCCATGTGGCAGCGGAAAAATGCCCAATGAGGGTCATCAACCAAAATTCCAAATTGAAAAGGGTTGGCGAACAAAAAACCTCAGCCTGCAAAATATGGCAGTGGATCCACAATATCCAGTTCAAGCTTCCATCGATCTACCAAAAATAAAATTAATCCACCAAAACTAGTGGCCTAACCAATAGTCTGCCAAAAGTTGTAGCCAAATTTGGTGGTCGATCCCGCCAGATCCAACATATCCTCCATATGTAGAAACAATCCACCAAGTTTTAGCACCAAACATTTGAATGGTTGTAACAACATAGACAAAAGGGGGATGCCCACAGGTTTGACCACGATAGCTCCCTAATCACAAATATTTTATTACATATCTGCCAACGACTAGGCCAATGTCCTTGTTGGTTAACTTTGCTCGGATTATTTTTTAGAAGGATAATTTTTTCAATGCACAGAGGAGAGGAGATGTGATGATACAGTCGAGAAAGTAATTCAATTCAGTTTTAAATAATTAATTGCAGTTTGTAGGCATGGAAACCGAGAAAAAATTTCTTATGGGCCTGGGAGTGCAAGACTCATATTGAGGCATGGAGACAAACATTTTTGGGTAATTCAATGCCACAAATTCAATGGTATTTTCTATTTTCTGATCCGAGCAATGATTCGACAGTTTAATTCCATAATGAGGTATACTTATGTATTTTTTCCAAATTATTTTGTTGAGTTAATAAAAAGGCCTACCCATTTGAAAGCAAGACCAAGAGACGTAGTACACCAAGGATGAACTATGTTATCAAGTATTTTGTTTTTAGATGGATGATTATGTCTCTTTCTTATTGAGCTTTCCTTCTTTATGGTGCACTTTAATTTATGCTCATTTAATAAAATTCTTTAATAAGTCACATAGATGAAAAGATCTTGGATTAGAAGTGATATCCTTTGTTTATGTGGAAATGAAATGAATTGTAGTGACACGCTCTATGGGGGAAAGTAAACCCACATCTCATTTTTGTTTTCAACCTTAGCCTCTACCATGTGAGTACAATCATAGAGAGTCGTGAGCTCTAGGGGGATCTATAAAAAATGCCACAATTTGAAACTCTAAGTGACCAGCGCAGTGAATCCTTGGGCATGGTATTGACTCTCCTGAATGATGTTGATCAACTCTCCTGAATCGACATTTATTTACATGGATCTGTGCGAGCAAAGTTGAAGAAATTATGGGAATTACATGTAAAATGAATATGATGTTCATACCTGGTGAATATTTTGGGTGGGATGTGAACTTGCTCGACAGATGCATTGATCAACTAGGTGTACCATTTCTTGAATGTTTTAGAAAGGGAATCGTCTTTCTCGTCCTCCTTGGAATGTTGAAGTGGTAAGAACTAGGGAGCATGAAATGAAAGGGCATTCGCCATATCAATTTCAAAGTTGGGGGGTGGATTTCAGAGTGCCATGCAAAGGTGAGATGATATTCAGGGAAATGTTGGGGGTCACAGATATTTTAGTCAACATATTTGAGGAAGGTTACTTTGTCAAATGGTAGATCTTCACTGAGGACGYCGCAGGGAAGTACAGGATCAGGAAGTGACATTTCTTTCAAAGCCTTAGACTTTGTCCAAGTTTTATCTTGGCCAGATGAATCCATATTAGAAGTGGTTGTAACAATGTTGGACTTGTTTGTGGACTAGTATTATGAGTGGAGATTGTATTAATTATGGTAGTAGGGGCAGAGTAAGTACATCACAGAGAAAAAGAAACAATGAGGAAGTGGAAGGAGAAGTGGATTTTGATTAAAATGGAGCCATAAGGACACACAGTTGTTTCTTCATGTGGATTCAGTGTGCCACATTTTTGTTGGGTTGGCTCGCACTTTTCCCCATTTAATTTGTTGGGATTGGCATGCTATAATTCGTGTTGGATTATTTTCATTAATGTTGAGGCCTGCACTGATTTTTGCAATAATTGTCGCTTTTATTCTGAATCAGGGAATTGTCCTCTTTCCAATGGTGTTAATGGGTCATGTGTTTTTGACTTAGCTATAATGAATGTGTGAGGGTGACCTGTCACTTTGACCATGGATATTGTCACTTTGTGGCCACCGCCAGATATTCAAAATCAATCATGATATAGATGGAAGAGCCCATGCACAAGTTTACTCTCCATAGGTGTGGTGCATGGTTCGACGCAATCTGATAGGAATTGATTAATGGATTAAAGGGATAGAGTGACCCCAAGTGGGTCACCACATAACCTCATCGAGGCTTGACCGGTCAAATTCAACACATGAGGTAGAAGACTAGGTGCAATAGGCTCTGGTAGGATCCACTGGCTAACCATTGCTTTGATATTTGTGTTGGATTCATCTATATGGTTAATGGGGTTGAGGAGCAGATGTGCAGGGAATAAATTATCATGGGATATTGAAGGTCACATTCATTTTCCAACATAAAATTTGGGAATCGAGGAAATATGGTGTTTATTGGGAAGCCATCGAAGCTCATTCATATGGTGACCATGTAAATTTCGCCTCTGTTTTGTGATCCAATTCCTTTTGTAGGGGCATATGTATTGATGGATGTCGATACCTAGTTGAAATTGTTCATGCATGGATGATTTGATATCTACTCATTCATGATATGATTCTTAATGTGCATCCGACTAGCATGCACAAATCCCTATATGTACTAAGTAAAGTGTGAGAGGTTGTCGGTACTCTAGAATGTGTTGTATCTATGGAATTAATGTGTCCACCATTGCCAACCCATCATACCAATAGGGTCCAAATTATTTGACGCACTCTTATGCATAGATATTTTTGCACCTCCATGTTGAGACTTCATATAGCTTATTTTTCCACCTCTCCATGGAATCCTTAGAATTTGTGTCATAAGACTTGACACTTCTCTAGCTTAACTCTCAATCTGTGGTGGGGTTGATCTAGTCCTCCCTGCACCCCATTACTTTGTAAATATTTTCAATCACCGAGATCCACAAATCCTCATCAATTAGCTCAATGTATTGGTCTCCCTTGTATCGATCTAGTGGTGTGAATGCACGCAAGGTGTCAGTTTCAAAGGAAATCTGCCTCTTCTTCAAATTTAACACTGCATTATTTTCAAATTCCCAGACAATCCCCATTAGTGTAGGATATGGATCAGAATCATCCATTATCTCGATGACTTATAATTTTTCCTTTGTCTTCACTTCTTCGATGTTCACTTCTACTTTCTCAACCTGTCCTATGGGATAGATCTTGTATTTATTTTCCAGTCAGAGTTGAATGGGCGACTAGACTAACTTAGTCTTACCCATCACTTCCCATGATTTCTTATGAAATTTTTTCACGTCAGATCCTATATCCAACATTAATTCATCCATGTCTTACCCACCAAGCCCTGTTTTCATCTTCAATTCCCATCCAGTGTGATTTTACTTGTTGACCTTGCAAACATCTCTTTTCCGGTAGTGGAGCAGATATAATGGTTTACTCTCCTTTTTCTTTCATGAAATTAGCTAGCATCAAGGTTAAATTAATTTCCACTTATAGATATTTAAGTAAGTGAAAAAAATAGTGAAAGAAGGTTTTGACTTGATCATCGACTTCTTCCATGCAACTTAAGTCGCACAAGGCTTCTGCGTTCATTATGCATTGAAATTCCTCCTAGTGTTGTTCTTTGTATGTTTTTTTCTTAGCACGTCACAGTAAAGTCTATGTGCATAATTCCTCTATTGATATTGGGGTAATGAACTCTATTTTGTCGCACACATGAGCCTCCTCCAAAGATATTTTTTTCGTACATTGTAGTTCCTCACGTGTGTGAGCTTCTTCCAACAACCTCTGCATCACACGCTACACCTCTTCATGGATCCATGCTTATTCTAGTGACCTTTATGTATCCCTATGTACTTCCCACCATATCAATGTCTCTTCAAGAGACCTTTAAGTCACACATTTCATCTCCTTGCGTGATATTTTGTATTCCATTGCTCTTTCTTCATCGTGCAAAAACTGCTTCTATTGAGAAAAATAAAATTTAGGAGGGGGATAAGGTTCCTTCCTAATATTTTCATCTGGTATTTGACCCAAGCCTTCACCATGCTCGAAGTATGCCCCTATATTCGCCCCTCCATGGGTTACTACCTGGATGTAATCCTACTCATTCTTCTTTATGTTTTTTCATGACTCGGCTTGCACCATGTGTCTTCTTGTCCTCTCACTTCTTCAGTAAGTTGAGAAAATCCTTGGTTACTTGCTCATGAATATGACAATAGGCACAAAGCATGCGTAACTTGGCACAAAATCATGAGAAATAACCATTCTCACTGCAATTAAAATAGGTGGGGGGTCTAACTCCTCCTCCGCCATATCAGTGGCCTCAACCACACCCATATCCACCTCGGGGTCCTCCTTGGTATCTACATTTGTATCCTCCACCACACTCACCACCTTTTTTATCCTCATGTACCTAGAATGCATCACAGGTGTTATATTGCATTAATTGGATGGAGAAAAAGTTTTTGACATCATGGTCGACAAACTTACAAAACTCACAGAATTTGGTGTGAGTTTTTTTCTAGTATATCTGCAATGTGGGATATTAGGGTGGCAGATGGCCCCACTCCCTGCATATTTCACACCATCTTGACTATTGAGATTGAAATCCACTTGGTGTGCATGTTGCAACATAATTTAGAAGGATAGGTAACTCATCTCAGTGATTCCCCTTGAAACAACATGTAGTACACCAAACGTGCTCACACATGAGTTTAGTCTTGGCCATATCTTGCAACTATATCATTAGGTTGGACAATTGCAACTAAACCTAAGCCAACCCAACTGATCTCTCTATGCCTCTAGGTGTAGCTTCCAAGAACATCACGATCTCATCTTCCTCTTTTTGAGTCATCACCTTTTGTTGGGTGAGCAAGACTCAGATATGGGGGAGTAACCCCATAATGAACCATTYTCTATGTTGCACATCTTATATTTGGAACATCAACCTATCCAACAAAATCTTAAACTATTGGTCATAGTCCCTCATAGTTTCTCCTTCTTTATGTTCGATCTCCTTAATGTCAATAATTCATTGGGATTATGACTTAGGGACCTTGGCTATCTAGTTGGCGTAGTAGCCTTGTATTTCATGTACCACATTAGGGCTTGTTAGTGCTGCAACTGATTATAAGACCATAGGTTCAAGTTATCTTTGACCAACAAAACCCTTCAGACATCGACCCTTTCAGCATCATCTGCATGCATAGATGAAGTGTCACCCAACGTATCTACTAGGAATGCAAGAATCTGGTTTCTACAGCAGTGAGGGAATGGAAGATGACCATTCTATTCATTTTTACTTATAAGTTTTGTGTGCATAAATATGTCTTTATCCTTTGAGAGCTAATTAGAGAGTTCGAGTTCATATTACCATTATATTATTGATTACAACACAACCCATTACTTTACCAATCATAGAAATGGTGCAATGATTATACATAAGACAATTCTAATCTAATAAACATCAAACATAATCCATGAACAATCACACAAAAAACAGTTAACACAAGATTTAACATGGTTCACACAACTGTAGTCTATGTCCACAATGGTTGAATTCTTTATTATGTGTTTGGTAATTGCTTTAGGCTTGTACAATGAGCTTACAAAGATATATCATGGTTATGTTCCTTTATCCTAGCCTAGACATTTTGTAGTGCAAGACTCTCTCTCTTTCTATGATCTCTTAGCATTCTAACATCGATTCTCTCCCTTCTGAGCTTATCCTATCTCCCTTCTTATAGATAGGAGCTCTTGGAAGTTTGAAATAGACTCCACAATACTACTCGAGAATAACTACATGGAGGAACCCATATTATCCCAACCCATTACATATTTATACATACATTCTAGGGATTAAAAACCTACTTTGTTCATCCCAAAACCCTATTACAATGCATGACTACTCCAGTTAACCCATTGTTCGGGTTGTTTTCACTTGATTTTCCATCTGTATGTTTCTTTTCCACTTTGAATTCTTGTTATTTCTACTTTTGTACGCCCTTCTATATTTAGTATGTCAGTATTCGATCTTTCCTTTTCACTTTCTTTCTTCTCTTGATTTATTCTCTACTTTATTATTCTATCTACTTTATTCTCTGTTTATTCATCTTACTGCACGTTGTACTTCTGGATGCACCTCAATTGCACACTCCCTAGTATTCCTTCTTCCTCTGCACGCTTCTTCTATATTTAGGATTTTTACCCAAGTTGTATCCCAAAACTGTCTGTCCAATAGACCCCCAACACTCACCTATGGCTCGTCCTGAGCCACTTAAGCCTGTTTCCTGCTTCTCCATGCTTCAATGAAACTTGGGGAAGCTCCCTTGGTTATCTCCACTTCTTTTTGTATTTTTTCCTTTGTTCCTGTGATCTTTGTTGTAAGTTTCTCTTCTGCTTCATGGGTTACTTGCTTCACCTTTCCATGTGCAGTGTCTAGTTAACCAATCACCCTCACAACTTCTTCCTGTAATGATCCTAAATGTTGTTGAAGGATATTTTGTTGATCCCTCATCTATTCCACTTCCACGGATTTATGTGCCAAAAATTAAAATTGTTGTCATACGTTTAGCTAGTGGAAGTGTAGAGATCCTGTTTGAAGCTTCTTGGGCCTTTTCTTGTGCTTTTCTTAATTTTTCCTCCACATCCTTCATCTCTGGATATTTCACTAAGTCTGTTCAAATTTGTGCGATCTCCTCATAGAGTTTTGTGCACTCTTCTTCTATCTTCCTGATGTTGGCGACTGTTGTCATGTCCATTCTCTCTCTTCCTTCTCTTACTTCTGGTGGCATGTCTAGTGTGCTTCGCAATTGTAGATCCTCAATATTGGCATATAATCCCTTGATGACTTCACCAATATTCAATACGTGTTCTTTTGTAGTAGCCTCAACCACTATCGACACTTTTGGCACTTCCTTGTATCATTTTAGGATGGTCACTTATGTCTTATGTGCCATGCTCTCGACTTCATCATTTTCCTTTAATTATTTCTTGGCCCTTTTCTAGGTCTCATTCTTTTCCTTCCTACCTTCTTCCACTTTCCCTTCGACTACTCTCTTTTTCTAGAGAACAGTTTCATATTATTGTTGTAACTGAGATTTTTGTTCATGTAATTTAGTCAGTTGTTGGTGTGTNTCTAGTGTGCTTCGCAATTGTAGATCCTCAATATTGGCATATAATCCCTTGATGACTTCACCAATATTCAATACGGGTTCTTTTGTAGTAGCCTCAACCACTATCGACACTTTTGGCACTTCCTTGTATCATTTTAGGATGGTCACTTATGTCTTATGTGCCATGCTCTCGACTTCATCATTTTCCTTTAATTATTTCTTGTCCCTTTTCTAGGTCTCATTCTTTTCCTTCCTACCTTCCTCCACTTTCCCTTCGACTACTCTCTTTTTCTAGAGAACAGTTTCATATTGTTGTTGTAACTGAGATTTTTGTTCATGTAATTTAGTCAGTTGTTGGTGTGTTTCCTCTCCTCGCATCATAATGATGCAGGTGGATATCGGTGGCCACCCACCTCTTCCAACTGGCTCACATACAACTTTTATCTTGGCAATTTTGTTTCTAGATTTTCGAGTCCCAAATTTTCGGGGTCATTTTGAGGCCCTAAACAATATTTTTTTGGACTTTTGGGTGGTTCATATTTTTCCAACGACATGCTCTGACCCATAGACAAAATTTGTAATTCTCATATAGACTTTTTTGATGAGGTATAAAATGACACAAACAGAGATCATATGCAAATGTTACGACCCCAGGAAGAAAACGTACCAACTTACCCCAACGGGGCCCTCATGACTTTTGGCGCTTCATCTCCTAGGGTTAGGTTTTTGGATATCTAGGCTTTTGGCATTCATGTTTAATGTAAAAATAATTTTGGAGCCTCATTGTACTCATATTCTTGTGAATGAGCGCAACCATCATATCTCTTCTCAGATATAATTCATCACTATTCTAGTAATCTTTTTTGAGTCTGCATTTTACAATTTCAACATATTTCTTTATTAATAGAAGCCAAGTTTTACTGTACCTCTATTATTGTTCATTGAATTTGTGTTAATAATATAGATGTGTATTAATTTTGTTTTTCT
>JASDQU011027401.1:26883-39324 GCA_032191745.1 Picea mariana | reverse complement strand
TCGACTATGCTGTAGTCACTGCGTACCTCCTAAAAGGGGTGCGTACAGTTCATGCTAACCAAGAGAATCTCACCTCATTGAAATTCAGTGATTTTAACCTTGGAGATCGCAAGGTATATAGTATGCTAGCCCTGCACAAGTATTTGACTATTACAAAAGGAAATAACCCCAAGATTCTACTGTAGCAATGGACCCATAACCTTGCACAATCAACCCTCCTCAATGTAATGAAGATTCCATATTTTGGGAGGCATCAAGAAGTAAATGTTTGTGTTCGACTGTTGTTGTCCTGCTACCACGGAGGATACCTATGGTTGGATTGCCGCATCACCGTGGATCTGATTCTGATCAATCAGATCACTGGGCTAAGCATGCAGGGCCCTGACCCATAGGACTTTTACCCTAGAAAGACCACAGATCTTATTCTCGCTCAACGAATAAAAGACACATATGGCAATATGGAGAAAGGAACGCGAGGTTACAAGGTAGCCTCCATTGAGAATTCAGTAGTATGCTTTGGTTTCTAGTTGATCATAGGAAAGTTAGTCCAAGAAAATAGACCTACACAGGTGACCAGATTTGTAGTTGACGTCACACGGAAGTGTGCGGAGGGTATACAAATGAACTGGGAGAAATACCTCATAAATCAGCTAGAGCTTGACTATAGACAAGCGCAGGACCAAGGGTATGAGTTCCACTTTAGCTGGTTGCTCATACTCATCACCTTCATTGTGTGGGAATTGCCCGAGGGAGCCATGTTTCTGAAGATCGAACCCTTCAAACCCCTGGCTATGAAGTTCTGTACGCTATGGTACTCCAGTGACATGAAAAAATAGTGGAAGTCCAATGCCATCTTCCATGCATACTACATTCAATTGAGGAATGACATTCAGTCTACACCACGCATTACACCCAACACTCTTCATAGGTTTTGACCTTTGATGAAATTCAGCGCAAATCATCACTTCACCTACATCACAGCGCACGCAAACGAGCACAAAAAACAACTCCAGTCATATTACAAGATGATAGAAGATGACCTGGAGGAGATTACCAAGGAATGGTCAGTAGACCTCCTTATTACAGTAGACCCTACAGAGATCTCCGACATAGATAGCCCTGAAGCTATGCCAAATACACCAGGACCGTGCAAGACTAAGAAGGATGTGGAAGTTAAACATATCCACAACACATCCACAAAGACTTCTTCACTCTCACCTGCGAAGGGAGGTGACGATGAAGAACTAGGGGGCACAAAAGTTGAACAGAGAAAAGGCGAGGTTACCTCACCTAGGGATGAGGTAGATCCCTCCAAGAAAAGGAGGATTACCCCATCGAGGCCCTCATCCAGAAAGAAAACTAAGGCCACCTGGAACACGCTTAAGACTACACTTCCCCTAGATGATTTTGACTTCTTAATTGTTGCACTGAATGATGTCTCATTAGAGCTCATGGAAAAGAAAGAAGCAAAGAAAGAGGAACTATTCCGCTGGATCACGGGCGAATTCAAAGAAGCACAATAGACACTTCAGTCCATCCAAGAAGCTTCTATGGCATCGTTAACAATGGAAATATCAGGAACAGGTGATGAGCCCACATAGTTACGCTAGATCACCGAGAAAGTCGAATCTCGCCTTCAACAAGCTCAAGAAGACATAGGAAAAGCCACCCAGGCGCAAGCACAAAGCACACATGAAGAGCGACGGAGAAAGGAAGAATAGGAGTAGCTTGACTTACAAGGGAAATGGGAGGAGGAAAAAGCCCAGTTACAACAGAGCAAGGACCAGTTGCTAGCAGAGAAACTTGAAACACAAGAAAGAGTTCACAAGGCACTGCGCTCTGTGACAATCATAGAAGTGAAGATGGAAGATTGTCTTCCATAGAAGGTGACCCAACTGGAAGAAGTAATCCAACAACTTCAATAGTGCATCATCGATCTGGGGCTCCACATCGTGCCTGAGACACCCCAAGAGATAAGAGATATAAGAGAAGCCACTACTCAAAGAGCATTCGACCGATTAAAAAATTTGGCTTCGGAATGTAGGCAGGTAAGCACTAGAAGCGCCCAAACCTATGAAACCCTCACAGAGAATCCAGAATTGCAGACATTAGAGGCATAGCTCCATAAAGTAAAGCAACATGCAGATGTGCTACAAACATAGCTAAAGTCTGTGACCCCAGTCGAGAGAATGAAGAGGTTCGCAGAGCAATGCACAACCCAACAACAAGTACACATGCTACAAAGTAAAGTAATGGATGTCTCTCAATGACTGCAACCAATCCAAGAGAAGGCATGCCAACTATTCGTTGAACTTGAAATCCAGGGAGCTCAACTCAAATAGGGTGTCATCACTACAGAATAGCACCTGGAAGGATGGCTCAATGACACAGTACTCCAAGAATTTATTGAACAAGAAGTTGTCACACTGCAACATGTCGAAGTCGCTCGAGCCAAGATCGAGGAATTCAAAGAGGAATTGTTCAGACTTGAGTGACTCGGGATGAGTCACAAGTGAGTGTTGGGGTCCTATTGGCCCTTGACCAATTTTTGAAGATTACTTGGTCTTACTCGACCACTTTTGCGACTGAGACAGCTTGCTAAGGAAGGAGCACAATACGAAGCAAAAAATAAGGAAGCAAGACCTATTTTGGGGTGCATTTTAGGGTTTTGGGTTGATGTAACGGGAAAGGGATGTCGGCCCATGGGTTTATCCACATTTAGGCCCATTTTGTAATCTATAAATAGGAAATATAGATAGTAAGATATGGGAGATAGTAATGTAGTACATCTGTGTGATGTATGAATGAAATCTTAGTGCTAGTAATGGGATATGTGTGATTAGATGTATCTTAGAGTGCTCTGTGCATGATATCAGAGAGCTAAGTGTAGGTTTTTATAGTCTTATGTTGACGAGAAAGGAAGAAGGATCTAGCGAGCTGTGCAGATCTTTTGGCTTGTGCAAAGTAAGGGTCGTTGAAGCTCTGTGTTGTAACTGCTTGACCAAGATAAGATAAAGAAGACTTTGTGGATGTATCCCCAGGGTGGGGGTGAACCACGGTAACTGTGTGTATAGTGTTTTGTGCTTCTCTATTATGTTTGTATCTCTTTCTTGGCTAAGTGCTTGATGTGGTTAAGTAGATCTAGTCATTCTCTGTGTTGTTGATGAATGAATGAACATTAGATCTGATATATTAGATGCTTATTGTTTGATCTATTGAATCTAACCTATATTGCTATGAATAAGTACTAAATCATTCTTAGTATAAGTATTCACTGCGATGCTCTAAGACTTCTACAAAGTATATTAATGAATGTATGTTAAGGAATAACTTATGCTAAGTGCGTTGTAAGAAAGATAATCACAGATCTGTGTCTCAGCTAAGGTTATAGACACCTGATTTTTGCAACCACCCCTGCTTCTACCATGGGTGAGACGTCATTTTATTCGCAAGTGTTGCCGAAAGGGCTGGTAGTTAGGGCTTTGTTGGTGTGCTCTTGAGTTTTGAACCCTGGGTCTACCCCTGTGCCAAAAATGCCGCATAGGCAACATGGAAATTTATAGAGGGAATTCTATAAAGAACCTTATCCTGTATCCTTCTTCTAAGACAAGTCTGCCTATCATACATCATCAGTTGCAAACACACATATATCTAGAAGAAAACCAATGATCTCCTCTCACACTGGAAGAAGCTCTTTGGCTCAAAAATCAAATATAAGATGATGTGATCAAGAGCTTCATTAACAACCCAACTTTGGTAAGCAACCCAACATGTAAAATGCTAAAAGATGTTTTAGAAAATGAATCATAGGGAGATCCTTTGGAATAATTCATGGAGCAACAGATTCCCACTACTATTTTCCATAACATGATTTCAGTTTAAATCGCACCAGGAATATTTCTGAATATTAATTCCAATTTGAATGAGCAACAAAAACAAAAATTGATTCAGATCCTTTCTAAATATCAGCATGATTTTGCTTGGGAGTATCCCGACATGAAGGGAATTGATCCAAAACTATGTACACATCATATCTATATTGAAAAAGATGCCTGACCCATCTAACATCCCCAACGAAGATTGAATCCTCATCTCAGGGACGTTGTTAAAGAATAAGTACATAAACTGTTGGATGCATATTTCATATATCCTATTTCAGATAGCTGGTGGGTCTCTCCACTAGTAATTGTCCCTAAGAAGAATGGGAAGTGAAAAATCTTTGTAGACTATAGAGAACTCAATAAATCTATCCATAAAGACCACTTTCCCCTACCTTTTATTGATCAAGTCCTTGATACTTTAGCAGGGAAGCATTTTTTCTCCTTCCTAGATGGCTTTAGTAGTTATAATCAGATTTAGATTTCTCTGAAGGACCAGGATAAAACTACATTTACATGTCTCTGGGGTACCTTCACATATCGAGTATTTCCATTTGGATTATGTATTTCTCCAACCACATTCCAGATATCTATTTTAGGCATATTTTCTGATTTGATAAATGAAGGACATGAAGTTTACATGGATGATTTCACCCCTTATGGAACTAACTTTGATCAAGCTTTAAGCAATCTGGAGAAGATACTAGAATGATGCATTTCTACCATGCTACGTTTGAGTCATGAGAAATGTCATATGATGATTATTGAAGGTGTGGTACTAGGACACCATGTTTCTGCATATGGAATCAAGGTAGGCCCAACAAAAATAGAGGTAATACTTAATCTTCCTACACCTTGTACACAAAATGAGGTGCGTATTTTCCTTGGCTTCATAGGATATTATTGCATATTCATATAAATGTTTTCAAGAATAGTTGCACCCTTACATGCTTTAACTGGTAATGTGGAATTTCAGTGGTCTGATAAGTGTGATGTTGCATTTGCAGAGCTCAAAAGGTTGGTTTCAACATCACCGGTGCTGAGAGGACCAAACTGGAAATTACCATTTCACATCTCTTCAAATGCATCAGATATCTCCATAGGAATTTTCCTTGCACAGGAAGGAGACAAGAAACCTTATGCTATTTATTTTATTAGCAAAAATATTATTCCTGCCGAATTAAATTACACAGTAACATAAAAATAATTTTTATCCCTTATACATGCTATTAATAAATTTCGCCACTATATAATAGGCTATCCAGTTATTCTATGTACTGATCCTTCTTCTATCAACTATTTAGATAAAAAACCAATTACTAATGGACGGGTTACTCGGTGGTTGTTGTTATTGTAGGAATTCAACATCGCCATTAAGGATCAGCCCAGAAGAGAGAATCTTGTTGTGGATTTCTTGTCTCGCATACCCAAGATGGATAACTCTTTGATAGTTGAAGACCAATTTCCAGACGAAAATTTGTTTGTTGTCACTATTAAGACTCCTTGGTACACTGATGTGGTGAATTATCTGGCAGCTAGGAAACTATAAGCACACCTATCATCAAGAGAAAGGAAGCTAATCGTTCAGCGCAGTGCATGGTTCACCTGGATTGGTGGATATCTTTTCCACACAGGGTCCAATATCCAAATCCGCAGATGTGTTAGAGATGATGAAATTTACGATATCTTGAAGGCGAGTCACTATGAGCGTTGTGGCGGACATTTTGTAGACCGTAGAACTAGGCATAATATTTTACAGATGGGCTACTATTGGCCCTCAATATTCAAAGATGCAAAGAAGTATGTCTAGGCATACAACAACTATCAGAGGGTGGGTTGACTGGGCCAAGCAGATGAAATTCTCCTACAAGCACAAGTGGTGGTAGAACCTTTTGGGAGATGGGCACTAGATTTTGTTGGTCCCTTCAACCCAAAGTCAAACCAGAAATCGTATATACTATTTGCAACAAACTATATGACCAAGTGGGTAGAAGTTGTAGCCTTGCCAAATGCAACTGAGGAAGCATTCATTAAGTTTCTCCTTGAATTATTTGTATGCTATGGATTACCCATGGAAGTAATCACTGAATGAGGGTCACAATTTACAACACATAAAATCTCGGCCACTACGCACAATTATCACATTAAACACAGAGTTACCTCCCCATACCACCCACAGGCAAACAAAGAAGTGGAAAGTACCAATAAATTCTTAGAGGCAATCTTGACAAAACCAGTTTTGACAAACCATCAAAGTTGAGTAGTTGAGATTCCAAATACCCCATGGGCCTATTGTACAACATGGTGTAACACTACTGGATACTCTCCTTATCACCTAATCTTTGGAAAATAACATATCTTTCCAATTGAATTTGAGATCAAGACTCTAAGAATGGCCCAAGAAATTGGACTAGATCTTACAAAGGCACACACATAACGCTTACAGGATCTCAACAAGTTATATGAAGCACACATGTTTTCCCTTTAGCATACAACTGTTACTCAATGACAGAGAGCTAGCTAGCACTATAAGCATATCAAGAAGAAATCCTTCCAGAAAGGTGATTGGGCACTTCTCTTTGATTCTAGATTTCAGGATTTCCCTAGAAAATTGTAGACAAGGTGGTTGGGACCATATGAAATCAATTAAGTTCATGATAATGGCATTGTCACTTTAGTTACCATTGACGGGTCTCGTTCTCCTTTTTTGGTAAATGGAAATCGGCTATGACTCTACCATCAGTCGCTTTCAAAAGAATCCTTTTGCCAAGAAGTAAGTAATGATCCTACTATTCAGATTTTAGCTGGATGGAAAGGTAACCAAATATATTCACTTCCATTAAATCGTTGTTTTCCCAGCACTATACATATTTTTTATATTTTTCTTTAGAGATTTGATTGTGTTTTTAGGTTTTTTTTCCTTCTAGGAAAGACACTATGAAGATCTTTGAAGAATAAAAATTAGAAAATATGATTGTAATGAATATAACTAGCACTCTTTTCTATTCCTCATTCAAACTTCAAATTTCTCTTGGCTCACTCTAAAAATTACATCGAATATAAACCTTGTTTTACATAGGAGATGAATATGTCATGTTCCACAACAAAAATTCGGGTGACTGCACTAAAAGAATGCACATCTATAGTAAATAAAAAATGAATGTATGAAACTAAAAACCATCCAATACTTTGATCATTGAATAAACCTACCCATAAAAATTAAATGAATTTAGTTGATGAATAATCAATCCTAGATTCACAAAAAAATGTCTGCGGGAGGTATCCAATTACTCAATTAGATGGTTAAAATTTGAACATCATCAGTGCCACATAATAGCTGTTGTTCCCTTTTGCGATTGATGTTCCCTTTGCAGGTAGTCTCATCCATTTGAAAGTAACAACTCTCATTCCCTTTGTTTCAATTGTTGTTCCCTTTGTGGGTAGTGTCGTTCATTTGAACAACTTCTGTCCCCTTTGTCTGGATTGTCATTCCCTTTTGCGGGTAGTGTCATTCATTTGAACATAAAAACTGACGTTCCCTTTGTCATGATTGTCGTTCCCTTTTGCAAGTTGTATCATTCATTCAAATGTAACAATTTTCCTTCCCTTTGTTGCGATCGTCGTTCCTTTTTTCGTGTAGCATTGTTCATTTGAAAAGAAATAGTTGTTGTTCCTTTATACAATTGTTCCTATTGTTGTTCCTCTCCTTTCAAAATAATGATTTTTCACCAACAACATGTCCTTTTGATACGTTTAGCCACTCCATTGGGTACGGACTTCACTAACTAATTTTCAACAACATTAATTCTAATCATCATGGTAACGATCTATCATTTTCGTTTTCAGGAATATCTATCATACCTTATCAAATTGTTCATGGATTGATTTTCTGAATTGTCTTAATATTGTTCATAATCTTTAACCACCATGATTCATTTCTTTCCCCTATATATACATACACTTGAATGATAATTTTCCTTCACACCGTAATAAGGATTCTAAGGCACATTTTTACTTGGAATTCTTAAGGAGTAAATGAGCCACCCTTAATAAAGCCTAAAAAAGATAAAAGATAAAAAAGGGGAAATAATAATTAAATATAAATAAAGAAAATAAATGTCTTCCAAAAAGGATAGGGGGTATCATCATGAGCCAACCTACCATGATCATAATAAATTAACATAAGTGACATTCCCACTATGGATACCACACCAGGGCAATAGCCTTTGGAATTTAAGTTCAAAGGACAAGAGGTCTCATTATCAGCCGACTTGTTCACTTAGGTTACAATCTAGTGAGTGGCATTGTCGTTATATAGCTACCAAACCAGAATAGTGGCCTTTTTTTGGGAAAAGATTATTCAAACTATTTATTAAGGATACTGGCTCATCTATGGGTTAAAAGGCAACCCTATCGAGGCTATGGATTCTTTCTAGCAGTAGTGGCTCTTCCTGTGGTATGGAAGTTTATCTTAAATACACTAAGTTTTTTCTTTTTGTTCCTAAATTTCCTTTCTTAAAAAGAAGGGGCTATCATTTCGGTTATATTCAACACAAGGGAAAGTAACAAAGTTATGACATGTGGAATATTTTTAAAAACATGAACAAATCTAGACTACTCGGAATATTCTTCCTTAAACATATTTGAAAATTGGTATTTGAACTCGTACTTCCCATAAAAGGTGTGATTATCATTCATGATTAACATTAAAGTGCTCTAAAATTTATTAATGATCGTTCTCCCAGTGGCGACGACGTACTAATTATCCTTCACTTGAACTGACCACCATCATTATGCTTGCACATATCGACGGTCGAGGTCGAACTTTTCATTTATCAGGGGGCAGATATTATACACATTTATCAATAGATAATAATGATTACAATTAATGGAAAAATTCATATTTCTATATACATTTTTTTTTCTGTAATTTTTACCATTTCTAGTAATATTTTCTCAAGGCTGGTCTAACTAAGTTTTCAGTTGGGAACTATAGCTCTCCTGGATTTTTTACAGAAGACATGGGCGACCAAAGCATCCACCATGAGCCCACATTGCTACAAGTAACTAACCGAGCAAGGGAAATTCTACACCGTATGGGGTGGATATAATACTTCAATAGATTGCAGGGATTTAACATAAATATCAGGCTAGCATTTTTCAAAAACTTACAGAGGGGAGTCTCAGTAAATTGAGACATACAAATTCTGGTTACTGATGCAATTATAGATGAGGCAAAAGGCCTCCAAAATGAAGGAACACAATGGAATGGGAAATATACAACACTCAAGGAGGCTGTGGAGTCCTTCGTGGAACCAGGAGAAGAATTTGACAAAAGGGAGAAAGGACTCAACCCCATTGATCTCATCAAACCATGGAGGGAGCTAGCAGGTGTGATACAGAGATATATCACATGTTACAGGTGATACAACGTGGTGAGACCAAGCCACCTCAAACTGTTGGCAACACTAAAACAAAGTTCAGTGATAAATTTACCATTTTTTTTAATGACATGCTGCATGAAGTCATCGGAAGGACCCTGAAGGCCAAATACCCTACCAATGTAATTAGTCACCATGGGTTATTAAAATTTATAGTTTATAGGGCCTTAAAACATACAAAAATGACTTGGGGAGACTTAATTGAGCTCTATAGGCCCCTAGAAATTGAGCAACCTGAAGTCCACCATGAAATTCCCCCACGGGGAATTGAGCCAACCCAGATAGAGAGAGATAATGCCCAAATTGAAATTTCAATTGGTATAAATTTAGAACATACAAGCAAGATCATAAAAAAAAAAGAGACAGAGAATGATTTTTGTTCCTGAAAACTCCATTGTGAAAAGAAGAAGGGGTAAAAAGACACTACAACCTGAAAGCACTCAGGAAAATGTATAGACAGAAAACCATCACATGAAACCCCTACAAAACAATAGGATGATCTCTTCAGAAGTTATGAAGAATATATGGCCCAAGTATTGGTAAATTTAGGGATATCATGTACTAAAAATACAGACAAGTCTAGATTACCCCAAGCTCCAACTTATTCTTATTCAAACCCTACCTTTGATCTTCCTGATATGGAGATGCCATCTCCTGAAGGAACATAACAGATAGAACCTCCAATTGAGGTAAATAGTCCTTTAGAACAAACAAAGCACTCAGAAGATACTAGGAATAAGTTACCAGTTGATCAATGTGGGCATGACCTTGAAATTCCCCATATACATGAAGAAACAATGAGAAAAAGAAACAACAAAATCAGAAAATTTAAACATGAAAACAAGATATTGAGGAAAAGGGTTATTAAAATAAATGTATTAAAAAAAAAAGTTGGTAAATTGAAAGAAACAATTAGACAACTTAGGAAGAAGTTGGAACAAGCTAACAAATCCCATGAGGAAAAGAAATCTAAGAGGGCTAGAGTGCAAGGAAGAAATCCACTCCCCAGAAGGACAGTTCAAACCAATTCTGTTGGAAAAAAAATAGAACTACATGCTCCTTTATAGGTATGATTTTAGGGGCTAAATTTCTCTCATGGGCTAGTTTTCCATGGTTTTTTCCAAAAGAAGGTTTGATATTCTAAAAATGATCCGCCCAAATTCTATATGATAAAATAATTTTACCTCAAAAATCACCATAATTTTATACAAACTATATAAAATCCTTAGAAATTTGAATATTTTTACAAATATATCGCAAAACATTTATAGTTGGCATATGAAGGATTACTAATATTTGCCAAGGTTTCTACATTTTAAAATAAATTTCCATCCTTAAAATCATCCCTGCTCCTTTACAATCAGTTGAAATAGAAACTTAGACAAAGGTTCCAACAACAAAAGAAACATTTGTTCAGACTGAAGGAGTGTTTCCTATAGATTTTCCTACTCCTTGGGAAACAATTGAAATAGAAACCCGGAGAGAGGATCCAACAACAATAGAAACAGTTGTTCAGAGTGAGGAAGTATTTCACTCCCCTGAACAAGATGCCATTATTACAAGTTTAGACGAAGAACTAGAGAAATCCTAACAAAACCTAACTCAATGCAGAAGTGAAATGGTAACAGTGTCATAACATAAGAAATTTGTCAGGAAAATTCAAGCCATGTCAGCAACAAAGAATGAGACCATTGTTGAGCTCAACAGAGCTAAAGAAAAGGTGAAAAAGGTACAGGGCCAGCTTGATGGAGCCTTGGAGCATATCAAAGAAATTTTCTCTATTTATTCTGATATAGTAGCTTGCAGATCCCTTGCTACTAATTATGTTGCATTTCTATTAGAACATTATATGTTGCTAAGAGTGAAATCTATTAGAGCAGGCACACCTTTTGAGTTTACCATTGTTTCTAGTTATATTTCATGTTTTAAAGAATAAGAGGATGGAATAAAATACTTTTTATGTGAACTATATCTTCACAACTTCATCCTAGAAGGAAATAGAAAAGAGAATCCCAATCCATTTACTGGGGACATCCAGTTTCAGGCATTCTTTCCTTTTGCCAAAAATCAAATCAAGTGGGCTAAAGCATATATCGTTTTCATGAAAAGGGAGAAGGGAGTAGACCTATGGATCATAGGGGAACCTCCTAAATCCTTTACCATTATGAAACATATAAAATTCATGAAGAGGGAGAAGGTTGTGGAATCTTTATCCCCTATCCATAGGCATGTTGTACATTCAGGTCTATGGTATTTCAGAGAGATTAAAGAATAAGCCCTCTCTGCTGCCAAATTAAGATGGGATGTCTCTTCAAATGAAGTAAAGAGCAGGGAACCATTTGGTTTTAGAAATTTCCATGCAGCTACTTTCAGGTTAGATAGGTATGCTAGAATGATCTTGGATGAAGGACCTTCCTATATTGGATGGAGGTATAGTCCTGCCATTATTTGGTATCCTCCAGAGGGTTATCAGAGTGATTATCAAATTCGTAAGAAAAGGGAAGATGTTTCTTTTTAAGATCTAAAAGGTAAACGTGGATTTTGGAGACCTAGAGAGGAGACCTCTCCTCCCTTTAGTGTCACTTCTTTACATGTAAATTTTTTTATTGCATGAGGACATGCAAAAACGTAAGCTGGGGGGTATGTTGAGTTGAGAAAAAGGTATGTACAATTCTCCTTATTACTATGGTTTGTGATATATTCTTTGTTGACTTTTCGATTAATTTGAAGTAATTAGGAAACAAAATGGTTAAAAAGTCTTCTAGAAATATTATTGAATGATATTAGATAATTTCTTAATTTTGGTTTGAATTGTTTTGATTTTATTGCAGAGATCGAAAATTGTTGTTAACTCAAGATAATGAAGAAGATCATGAAGATGCGTAGGCCATTGGAGATCAAAGAAATCAGGCACAAAATAGTTTAAATGAATATTGACTCTTTATCTTGTAATCTTCATAAATAGAAAAAGCAATCCTGAGGATCTCTTGATCCTCGGGATAGCTTAATTTACTTTTTCCATTGTAATATATAGAGGATAGTGAACAATAAAAATATACCCAAGGAATTTAACCAAACATTCAGATCTCTTAATTGTTCACATTCTGTACAAACAATCCCAT
>JASDQU011027400.1:9549-20436 GCA_032191745.1 Picea mariana | reverse complement strand
TTCACAACCTTGTAGTATAGATTTGGATCTTCATGAATCTTAGAGAAACCAAGTCTTATTAAGTAACTATCAATTATGGCATACCAAGCTCTTGGAGCTTGCTTTATTCCATACAAGGATTTATTTAATCTGCAAACATGAGTGTCTCTGAGATGTACCTCAAAACCTTGAGGTTTTTCAATGTACGCTTCTTCTTCAATTGCTCCATTGAGAAAAAATTTCTTTGCATCCATCTGATGTAGACTCCATCCCATGGAAGCATCAAGAGACATAATGGTTGTAATAGAAGTATATATGGAAACAGGAGAAAAGGTTTCATCATAATCTTCACGCTTCCGTTTACTGCATGTTTGATCTTATAGACCCATTTTGAAGTTATCACTGATTTTTCCTTGGGTCTAGGCACAATTTACCACATGCCATTTYTCATGATAGACATGTATTCTTCTGTCATGGCTTCTTTCCACTGTTTCTTCTGAGATTCTTCTTCAAATGTGGTGGGTTTTTCATTTATAAGTTTTGTCATACATGTTGCATAGCTGGAGAATGTTGTGGGCTTCTTGCTTTTTCTGAAAGTGCCACTTGGAGCTTTGAGTCTTTCTGCTTCTTGTAGTGTATCGTCAAGCCAAGCTGGACATTTTCTATTTTTGGGTACAATGACTAATTCAATAGGTTCTCATGGTTTCATCGGATGATCAAGTTGTTCTAGTTCTTCATTCCGACTTTCTAGAAAACAGGTGCTTTCTTAGTTAGGATCATCATATGCTTCTTCTTCCTTGGATTCTTCTATAGATTTCTTGAAATCCATCTTCTCATTGAAGTTTACGTCCTTGCTGACTTCAATCTTATGTTGTTCTTGAATATAGATTATGTAGGATTTGGAGGATTCACTATATCCAACAAATATGCCATTCTTTCCCGAGGATTCTAGTTTCTTTCTTTTATCCTTGGGGATATGAATGTAAACAGGGCACCCAAAGATTCTTAAGTGTTATACATTAGATTTCTTTATTAAGAAGGCTTCTTTTGGAGTCATATCCTTCAATATGCGGTGGGGACTTCTGTTCTGAACATATATTGTTGTCATGGTTGCTTCTCCCCATAAATACATGGATAAACCTTGATCATTCATTATTTTCTTCAGGGTTTCCTCAATGGATCTATTCTTCCTTTCCGCTACACCTTTTTTTTAAGGATTATGAGGAACGGTTAGCTCCCTCCTAATCCATGTTGATTTACAAAAGTAATCAAATTCCTTGGATGTGTATTATCCTCCATTATCTGTTCTCAAAGTCTTGATTTTCTTGCTTGTGAAGTTTTCTATTTCTACTTTGAATTATTGAAACTTGCTGAAACATTCATCCTTTGTCTTAAAGAGATATAACCAAGTCTTTCTTGATTAATAATATATGAAGGTTACATAATAAAGATAACCTCTTAGATATTTGACTGGAATTGGACCACAAACATCTAAATGTATTAGATCTAGGATTTCCTTAGATCTATTATCACTACTTGAGAATGGCTTCTTAACATTTTTACCAAGTGCACATCCTTTGCAAATTCCTTCATGTGTAGATTGTAGTTCTAATATTCCTTCAACCATTTTCTCACAGAAAGGTAATGGTTGATAGTTAAGATGAGCAGACCTTCTATGTCGAAGTTCATTGGGATTGACTTAATCATGTACAATAGCTTCATCATTACACTCTATAAGTTTGTATAATCTGCCTTCATGAGTTCTAATAAATCTAGGATTCTCTATGTTGGAGTCTCTAGAACAAGATAGTACTTCACCATCTACAAAGGCTATTCTATTTACTTTGTCTTCTAGGAAAGATATAGATACAAGATTCTTGTCTAAACCAGGTACATATAAGAAATTAATCAAATGAACATTGTTACCTGATTTCAATTTGATGGAGGCTTGACCAATTCCTTTGAATGGATAGGTGTTCTTGTCTCCAAGTTCTACCTTGTAGGATGTCTTCTTTTGATTCAGACTTGAGAGTCTGAACTGGTCTCCTGTCATATGCCTGGAAGCTCCATTGTCAATTATCTACATGTCATCTTCAAGAGTTCATGTCAGAATTGAATAGTGTAGATGATTTGTCTTTTCACTCATGATTTATGTTGACTGATAGCTGAACAAACTTTGACCTTGACCCAAAATCTCAACCTTGATGTTTTTTACTTCTAAGAGTGTCAATAGGTGTGATGGACTAAGGTGCACTAGAATATCTTCTCCTTGAGTAAAGTGTTCCATCATAAGGTGTTGGGCAAGAGGTTTTAGGGTTTGCAACTGCACATGCTAGTAACCCTAGCGACAATGTTTCAGTAACTGCACCTGCTAGAGACCCTTGTGGTGGTTCTTCAACAAGTTTGATAATATTATGTCTTAGCTTCCTTCCAATGGTTAGACTGATTGAAGGAGGTGTGGACCCATAACCTGTTATAAAAATGGGTGTGCTCGTTTCACCATAGACAATATATCAATATTGTCACCCAACCATAGGCACAAAGGCCACCCCCGAACACCTTAACCTTGATAGACAGAATAATTCTAGTAACATACCAATATCCAACCAAGACTAGCACACCAAGCAAGGATAACCAAAGACCAAGAAGAAAGTCCAAACCAATAACCCAAGGCAAAGTCACTACTGTAGTAGTTTTATTTCTCCTTCACTCATGTGCACTTCTTGTCCTTATGCATTCATGAGTGAGTGAGTGAAAAATGAGCTCTATTTCCCTCTATTTATGCTGCTCCATATTAATTGGTTTGGCCGATTTCTCTTCTTGGGGGATAATAACTCAATATTAATTATTCTATTAAGTTGACTTGCCTTCTAGGGTTATTATCCAAGACTTTAGGGTTTCTCTTTCTTCCTAGAATATTCTAGTCTCATCAACAGTTACAAGTGGAGGTTAATACCTCCTGCAGCTACCATAATATCAACATCCTTCTCCTCGGTAACAACATTTCCCATAGCAACATCACGGGAAATGGGAGGCAAGAGAGACTTTGTAAACCAATCCGCGAGGAGTTGGTCCAGAATGGGAGCTTTAATCAATCATCTTTATCATCTCCACTCATGAATATGATTGGATATGTGGGTGGAAGAGGATTACCAAAGTGAGGTCACAACCTCTATACTAGTCTCATACCATATAGGTAACTGAAAATGCATCAAGAAAACCATGGCAAGCGAATGAAAGTTGACAAAGGAGTTAAACGGCAACTTAATATACCATTTCATTGCGGCACCTATAAGTGTTCTCTGAAAACTCATAAGAAGGATGTAATCATCCATCAAAGAGTTGGAAGAACACCATAAATGGAAAGTCATAACATGATTTTTAGGATCTTCCCCAGGTTTTCCATTGAATTTTGGGATGTTGGAAGGTAATTTGGTAGGGATGGCAGGTAAAAGTGGGCATGTTGAATGGGATCATTTGTCAAATGCAACTAATCAGGCAGATCTAGCATAGCCAAGAACGAAATTACTCAGTTGGCCTATGGATACTTGTGGTAACCATATGGCATGGGAACATAGTTAGGACCGTATCCAGGTTGCGGACAGACGACAAAACTAGATGGTCCTCTCATATATGGTGGCTTCTTGGGTTGTCCACCCATGTAAGGTGGTTTTATTGATTTTCCACCCATGTAAGGTGGTTTTATTGATTTTCCACCCATATAAGGTGGTTGTCCTAGTTGTCCACCCACATACTATGACTGAACAGATGGACCTCCTATGTACTAAGATTTAATTGATGGTCCCCCCATATGTGGTGGTTGAAGGGACTGTTGCATCAGAATCATGGTGTTTATGAATTGAAAAGGAAAGGTTCCTTGTGGAAGAATGTTCGTTGGGTTGGGTTGACCCCACAAAGGGTCAACAACTCCTCGAAATGGTTGTCCATGATACATTCCAATGGTAGAAGAGATATAAGGACTTGTAGGAGTGACTTTCCCCTATATTGGTTAATGTCGCAACCATGTAGGTTTCCCCCTAGTAAAAATTTTCCTTATGGCTGAAGGTTTCCCCCCAATTGAAGGTTGGACTCTCGTTGAAGATTGACCTATTCCAATGTAGGGTGTACTAATCTATGATGGTTGATATGGAGGATGAGTATCTTTTGTAACCGTGGTTGCATGAACAACTTGATTGCTAGCCATCTGACCAATAGAACGACCAAGTAAAGAACTTGGTGTGTGCATGTGTGGAAATAGTGAAGCCGAAATATTACCTGACCCATGTTCAAAGGAAGATGTATACACAGGTGGTTGATTCGGGGTTTCCCGAGTCACCAATGTTTCCGGTAAGTAAGAAGCACCAACAGTATCAACTACAAGAGTTTTGTAAAAAGGTAAATTCCCAAGTCCTTTAGGAAAACCAAAAGATGACGGGTTCATGCCAAAAGATGGTATAGTGGTTGAACCGGGCGGTAATCTATAAGAATAAAAAGCATCAACATATCTTTTGGAAGGTGGATCAGTGAGTGATGGGCCAACTAGATCAGTAAAAAGAGGATTTGTGTAAGATGCAACACTTTATACGAAGGTTGTGATCGGTTCTTCTACGTGGTGGTCACTTCTAGGAGCTATGCTCCTGGTCTCAGAAGTTTGATATGTGATCATTACTTCGAAAGAAACATTGTGTTAAGGTTCCTGAATGTTAGGTTCCATACCTTGTATACTGTGAAATCTTCGATCCTAAGTTTGACTATGAAATTCAAAGAAACACACTCAGAAAACTAAAAGAAATCAATCAAGCAAAATTAGGCTCAAGTATCTTCTAAATACGGGATATCAAGCCGTCAGGGAAGAAATGAGAAGAAGTTACCCCGAAATCCACGTAATATCCCTTATTGGTGCAAGTAACCATCGCTTTCATGGGATCACCCTCCAAGGGTACTGAGAGTGTGATACGATGTCTACCCCAAGTACTGTGGGAATCCCCCCACAATCACCTCTATAGATACCTAGGAAAGGCCATTAAGGTTACCAACTCACAATTAGCCTTCGAGTGGGTACAGTCAACAGTCGGGACCAAACGTGTGGGAAGGATATCAAAGTTTGAAATTCTTTTAGAGGACTGAGAACAAGTGGACTAGTAGAGTCCAGAGGACCCTGAACAGATTCAGAGTTCATGAAGTACCAAAGACTAAATGAGTCAGTGACACTTCAGGAAAAACCCCCAGTATATGCTCTTTCCACTACAATTGGTCAAGCTTTGGAGGGTTCATATTCTCTGCTCTTCCATGTGCGACCTCGTGTTTAGACCATGTGTGAGAGGGGGTTCCCGACTATGCTTATATGAAAGTTGGAATTGTACACTCACTAGTGTTCTACAGTTTGTTTAGTAGTATTGGATGATTTACTCACTTTACCTAGTCCAAAGACCCTAATCTTGTGTTACTATTGGTCTTCTAAAACAAAAAATGTTCTAGTTGATTTTATTAACACGTTGATTTTAATGGATTTTTACTCAAAGGGTTCATGGAGATGAAACTGATGATATGTGAGAGACTCGACTCCAAGAGAATGAAAAAGAATGAAATGCAGTTCATTCTTTTCGATGAATTATATGTATGGGAAGGAGAAGAGTTCTATTCTTCTTAACACAAGAAAGAACTCAAAACTATGCAACTTTCAATTTTAGGGATCAAGATGATGCCAAACTACCAAGCAAATGTTTCCGAAAACCAAAATGCACATGCAAAACTAGCTCTTTTTCCAAACATATATAACAACCAATTCCTAAAGAGTACAAAAATTTTCTTCATTTGATTATGTATGCAGGGAGATATGCAAACTTTTTCACTTCTTAACTTTCAAGAGAAATGAAATAGATCTATGTTCGAAACAAAGAAAGACAAGGAAAAAACACAATCAAACAAATTTCACCCAAAAGGGATGAGAAATAAAAGAAACAAAGTGTGAGATAACTTGTTCAATCAAGGACTCAAATATGCAAAGGCAAAAGAAGACAAACACTCATGAAAATCCTCAAAACACGAGCAACAAGAAACATGGTTGTGGTAAATGAGAGAGTCCTAATCATACATAAAATAAATATGTTTCAATGAAGAAAAAAACCCTCAAAACCAATCAACCTTTGCAAACTCAAATAAGAAATGGAAATGAGTGATGAATGTCAAATTCTCAATTAGGCAACATCAGAGACAAACTAGGAGTTTCTGGGCTAAAAGACTAAGCAATCTCAAGCACACATGTAAGTTGAAAAGAGGATGAAAAAGAAAGAAATCAAAATATATTAATAAATAGATTATCAAACTCATCCAACCATCAAGAACTAATCACAGAGACTCAAGAAAGAATCTCAAACAATCATAGAGAAGAAATGAGCAAAATATGAGAAAAAAGCAGAAAACGGGGCTAAAAAATAAGGCTTCTACAGGAGGATGTTCCTCCAGAGTGGAATATAGGGAGTCCAAGGGGTGATGGAAACTCCCAAATGGACTAGAAACAAGGGTCCATGACACTTTGTGGAAGTTAAACAGGGTGCGTCCAAGGGGTGATGGGTTCTCTCCAGAGGTCCTGAAGGCTCAAATTTGCAAAAACATTCTCACAAAAGGTCATGGATTGATGAGTACAGGAGTGAAAAAATAGAAGAAGCAAAGCATAATCAAATTCAAAAGGTTTAATGGATAGAAACCTAAGAAAAACTAGATGGTTTTCCCTAGTGGAGTCACCAATTTACTGTGGTGATAATTCTCCCCCTGTGGATAGGTTGATTTCCCCTCACTTGGGTTCCCTACAAGTGAGACAACCTCTAACAAATGGACACTGACATTCTCCTAAAAAACCATTCTATTTTATTGTGGGAGCGTTGAGAGAGAAAGAGAAAAGGTACATGTGTACCTAAATTATGATGTTTGTCCTTGTCGCTCCAGCAGTTGAGCTCCAATCCAAGTAGCCTCCTCATGAATTCAAACCTAAAATAACAGAGAAACCTTCTCCTACTACTATCTATGATTAGGTAATAGCAACCCTGCCAGCTAATACCTTATAGAAAGTGATCAGATAAATAAGAAATGAACAAGAAAATATAAGAGAAATAGGCCAAGTTCTTTTATTAATGAAAGCATGAAAATGTTACAACCATTAAATGTTGTTGCAATCCTCCAAGCTTCTTTCTTCAGCCGTTGAACATGAATCCAACTCAACTTCTTCACATAAACAAATTTTTGGCTCTCCTTTACAAGATCATAAGTTTGATATGCTTCTTTTCCCTCCTCTCTCACTTTGAAATGGCCTGGTTATATAGATGTAGGAAGGGCTAACCACTAGGATAAACCAAGAGTTTAGTGGAGGATAAGGTAGGATAGGTTATGATTTAAGTTATCTTCATGGTTATACTTTCTCTCAAGATAGGATGGAAGAAGGCTCAAACCATATCTTGATGAAAACAAGAAAACAAACCCAGAACTTCCTTGAAGATTGCCCCTAGATTCATGGGATTTGCCCAAATATGCATGGACACTCCCCTAGAGAGGTGGATAGGGTGTCCAGGATGCTCCCCTAGCATATGAAAGGGGGCTTCCATGGTCAAACATAGCTAGGACTGAGTGAAAAAGGTCAAATTTGCAGGCATTTTCCTCTTCTTTATGATCAAATGAGTGTAATGGATCATTCTTACATGGTGTTGAGGTGGTGACACTTAGGAAAAGTGCAACAAATAAGGTACGACACTTAGTATAATGGTCCATGGCCATTGCGACACTAACGACACCGAGCAGAGTGAAGTGTGACACTTACAACACTTAGTGAAGTGAAATGCGACACTTACAACACTTAGCAAAGTGCGACAAAATAGTGTATAACAATAACAATGTGAATGCAGAACAATTGCGATCCAATATTTGAATCTATCATGTCGCAACCAAGTGTGGAGGATGAATATCCTCCCAACCAACCTTTCAATTATCACAACTGAGAGGCCATCGATCCCTCAACCAACTACCTATGCCAACTTCCAAGCCTTTCCATCAAATTTCCCAAATAGGAGATATCACACTTCCTTTTCTTGCATGAAGCCTGCATGAAGGAATTAGTGCGGTTGTGGAAGAGAGGAGAAAACATTGACTTATGGTTGAAAGAACAAGGGTTGGTGGTAGAAAAGATTCCAGATAGTAGAAGGAAGTGAGGAGTGGTGTCTAGCGAGTCGGAGGAGCCAACTAAGAAAGGAAAGTAAGTAAGCGAGAATATTCAATAAAATGGATAAAAAACCAAACAGTGGAGAGTTGCATCTAGAGGAAATGCAGACCAAAAACATTGGAGAGGACACGCCATTATGCCTCAAACGAGAGAGACACTTGACAATGTATTCTGATTATTTGAGATGGAGGAGAAACAAACCACCTACATGGTACATGTGGAAAATAGTGAAGCCAACCCTAAACATTCATCACCCCTTGCACATTCTATAAAACTTGAGATAACCATTAATTAATTCATTGGTTAATTTTTTAGTCTTTCTATTGTAGCACGTGTTAATAATGGAGTAAGTCGCTATAGTGGTGGTCTATGGAGTGGAGGAGGAAATATAAATAGTGTCGATAAGTAATTCAATACATAACATGATTGGAGTAGCCAATATGATACTAATCTGATTTATATATATATTTAAAAATATATATATTAATTTTTTAATTCGATGACGTAGGATTAATCTGATTTATATATATTTTTAAAATATATATATTATTTTTTTAATTTAATGACGTAGGATTAAGTATGAAGTTGGCGAGGGTTTCTCTTTTGAAGTTGTGGTGTCCACTATGTTAAGCGATTGACATAGATTTTATTATTATTATATTTTTCTTTATCATAGGTGAGTCGGTTTTAGTCCCATGGGATACCATAGATGGTAAGACGTGCACACACTCTCTTGGTTTGGGGAGAGGTCACAGGTTCGAGCCTTATGTCCCTAGGGTCGTTTAACATCCCATATCATCTACGAAGTGGGGAAGTATCGAGTGAGTTTCCCACACAGAATTTTCCATGGAAAAAAAGATGAGTAAAAGAAGTAACATTGCTGAAATTTCATAAATATAATTTTTAAAATCATAATATTTTTCAAACGTTTATATATTCAATAAATCAAAGGTAAGTAAGCATTTTGTTTAATTTACAATTTTTACATTATCTAGTCTAGCAGTTGGAATGGAATATTATTATATAATTTTTTTTTTAATTTTAGAAGATGTAAATTTTTAAAGGAGGAATTGTCTCAATGTTTTAAATTGATTTTTAAAAATTAGATTAATTTAATAAATATTAATAAAGTAATTTTTTATTAATTTAAATATTTTAATATATATATATATATATATGTGTGTGTGAGAGAGAGATTTATAAATCTTTCCCATATTTTTTTTATTTTTTCAAATTTCAATAAATTAAATTTAAACATTAACTATTATGATGTTATCGTACTTTAAGAAGATAAAATATTGATTGGATTTCTTGAAAGATATTATTATTATAATTTTCTTATATTGTATTATTATTATATTTTCCTTGTCGGTTTTAATTTAAGACATAATGTGAGTTTCATAAATTTAATATTTAAAATTATAATGATTTTCAATTGTACGGTTTTAATTTAAGACATAGCTTGAGTTTCATAAATTTAGAAGATGTAAATTTTTAAAGGAGGAATTTTGGCATTGTTTTAAATTGATTTTTAAGAATTAAATTAATTTAATAAATATTAATAAAGCATTTTTTTGATTAATTTAAAATTTTATATATATATATATATATATATATATATAATTTAGAAATCTTTTTCAAATTTAAAATAAATTAAATATTTTTTTATCTTTTTTAAAATTAAATAAATTAAATTTAAATATTAACTATTATGAAGGTAAGAGATTATTTGGAGTTTTTGAAATTGTATATCTTTTTTCAAAAAATATTGAGAGAAATTTTCCAAGATCACCATATTTTTGATGACTTAGGAGATTATGAAGATCTATATTGTGGAAAATATTTTTAAATTGAGATATAATTTGGGTATAGGCGAGACAATTTAAGAGGAAGCATGCTTTTCATCTTCAACCCTCTTAGTGTCACAAAGAGGGTAGATTCTTTCATCTCATGGTGTTTTTGGAATTGTCCAATGCCTCATTTCTCTATATAACTTGAGAGACTGTATTCTTATTTTAACAATGTTGAATTTCTTCTTTGCACTTGTCAAAACTGAGATGTACTTTTGATCTTCTAAATTAGGGTTGATCACCTCTTTATAATATCTTAATTTCATTTTATCCTCTAATTCTTTATCACACCACATATTCTCCTTAAATTTAGATGTAATAATATTTTTAATATTATTGGTATTCTGCATGATCGCTTGTTCTTGTATTCCCCAACAATTTAGCCAATATTTGACATCTTTATGCCATCCTCTCTTGTTGGTTGGCTAGAGTTTGAAGCAATTTTGGGGAGCCTTTTGTCATCCATATTGTTTATCTTGTTCTTGTAGATTAGGTATGTAATCATAGCAATGCTCTCAATTAGGGAAATGCTTGCTTTTATGAGGAGGATAGAATATGGTGTATTGCCCTTAATTTTGAGATTATAAGTAATAAAAAAAAATTGGATCTATCCTTCTCTAGGATTATCTACAAATATTGCAACCCCAAATTTCACATCTATATAAGAAGATCACCAAACATACCAAAGAAGATTATTTTTTATGAACCAAAGCCAAAGATCCATTGATTTACAATTATTTTCAAGCTCATAATAAGTTTTCCGTCCTCCATTTATCCTTTTCTCAATGTTATAGTTGCAATTGAGATTGTGATGAATATCAATTCTAAATATTTACGAAAGCACTTCCT
>JASDQU011027399.1:378-31776 GCA_032191745.1 Picea mariana | reverse complement strand
CATGTTTATTGATGTAGATTTTATTATTAAAGGACAGCGCATGTTATTGGGAGACAATGTATGGGAAAGTTATATTTTAAAAGTTTTATTTTTGGGTTGTTGTTTGTTATTTTTTTGGTTTGAAATCTGGTGATGAATGGTTGGATCTATATATTTGAGTGACTAAGTTTGTATAATTTGAGTGTTTTGGAGGTTTTTCAGCAAGTTGTATTTATTTATGCATTTGAAATACAATTTAAACAACAAAAAATAATAATTTGGACAAAAAAAAACCCAAAAATGAAACGTTTAACCAAAACTTATAGGAAAATCATAGTAATCTAATATATTAATGCATAATAAATTATATCATTAATGTTATATAAAATATATAAATAATATTTTTAATAAAAATTAATATAATAGTAATGTATAATGAAATTTGTTGTTTAAGTTTTTTAGATAAAATTTTGAAAGGTTAAATATTTCAAATTACTTAAATTGAAATAATAATAAAATAAAATTTTATTATAAAAATATGTTATTAATAAATTATAATTATAAATATTATATAAATAATTTTTTTTATATAAAATAAAAATTAATAAAATTAATAATATTTTTGTTTGCTTGTTAGGGGTATTCAAGCTGTCAAAATTACATCAATATGCATGGGTCACACTAATCCTAAATATTATTGGACTTTTTTAGGTGTATCCTCCTGACTACCATGAGTTTAGAACCTTAACCACCTTACATAATAAAATCCTTGAAATCCAATCTCTCTAATAAAATTGGACAATAAAATTAATAATATTTAAAAACTCACAAAACATATAAAATAATTAAAATTATTGTGTATAAATGTGAGAAAATATAAAAAGAAAAACCTATAAAACATAACACAAAGAAAAAATTGAAATCATTGTGTGAGCTTCACTGATATACATCACAAAGACATGAGAGAGATACTGGTATGTGGATATATATAACACGAAGACATGATAGATAATAAATGAACATGCATGAAGAAAAAGGTATATATATATACATAAAGAGGTTAAGTGGCTTGCAAATGTGAAAGCTAAGGACATTGAAGGCTATCAAGCTGAAATTTTTAAAATCGAAGGGTTTATCCTTATCCCTCACATACACAAGCTCTTCAATTTAGCAATCAAGCAAGGCTTCCCTAAACCCTGGACGCAAAGCCTCGTTGTTCCTATTTTTAAAATTGGGGACAAAAACATTCCCTCTAATTATAGGACCATTATGATTAGCCTGATTTTAGCCAAGATTTATGGAATTATTTTGGAAAAGAAGATTAGCCTTTGGCTAGAATGTCACGGTAAAAGAGCTAAAGGCCAGGCCAGGTTTAGGAGATATCATTCAACTGTGGACCATCTTGTTACCTTTAGGATCAGTGCAGAGGAGTTTTGCAATACTAAAACCAATTTTTTTTGTTGTTTTGTTGACTTTAGAAAAGCTTTTGACATGGTTCCTAGGAAAAACCTTTGGTATAGGTTGGAAGAGATAAAAGTGCCTCTCGAGTTGAGGGTTGTTGCAATAAGGATGTATGAGAATGTTATTGCTAAGTTTAAAAACACTGAGGGCTGGTCAAAAGAGATTAATTGCAATATTAGAGTCATACAAGGTTGTCCCTTGTCCCCTACCCTTTTTGGCATATACATTGACAAGTTAGAAGATTGCTTGGAAAAAGCAGTTTGTGTCGACCCTACTCTCACTGGTATATTCATCAATCTTCTTCTTTATGTCAATGATATCGTTCTTATGGCAAGGAGCCCCCATGATCTTGAAAACCAACTAAGAATCCTCAAGGAGTTTTGCTCCAATATGGGTATCACTGTTAATAATGATAAGACTAAGGTCATGATTATTAAATCTAATAAGATCACTTATGATACCTTCATATATGACAACAACAACTTGGAGAAAGTGACTTCATACAAATATTTTGGAATTGATATTCACCACAAGCTCAACTGGAATTATAGCATTGAGAAAAGGATTATTGGGGGATGGAAAGCTTATTATGGGCTTGAAAACAATTGTAAATCAATTGATCTTTGGAGTTGGGATAAGAAGAAACTCCTCTTTGAGACTCTTGTTACACCTGTTATTCTTTATGGATGTGAAGTTTGGGGTTGTTATTCTAGAGAAAGATAGACAAAATACAAAAGAATTTTATAACTTGTAATCTCAAAATTAAAGGAAATGTGCCTTATCCCATCCTCCTCTTAGAAACAAGCATCTCCCCCATTGAGAGCATGACTATGACTAGATACCTAATGTATAAGAACAAGTTAAACAAAATGGAAGACAATAGGCTTCCTAAAATTGCTTCAAAATCGACTTGTAACCACCATCGACTCAAGCGAGGATGGCATGAAGATGCCCGGTCTTGGCTAAACTATTGGGGAATCATGGAAGACACCATTTTGCAGAATAAAGATACTATTAAAAAACTCGTCAAATCAAAATTTAAGGAGAAAATGTGGTGTGATAAAGAGTTAGAGGGAAAAAAAATTAAAGTATTATAAGGATGTAATCAACCCTAATCTAGAAGATCAAAATTATTTATCTGTTTTGCCAAATGCAAAGAAAAAAATAAGCATTGCTAAGATAAGAGCAAATTCTCATGAGCTCCATAGTGAAACTGGGCGTTGGTCAATTCCTAAAACGCCATGGGATGAAAGAGCGTGTCACCTTTGTGACACTAAGAATATTGAAGATGAAAAGCACTTTCTCTTAGATTGTCCAGCGAATACCTAGATTAGATCTCATTTTCAAAATATCTGTCACACTACCAACCTTCCTAACTTCTTAACTCAACAAAACTATGGTGATCTTGGAAAGTTTCTCTTAATAATTTTCGAGTACAGAAACAAAATTCTAAAGAATCGTAAGTAATCACTTATTCTCTTAAGATCCAATAAACCAATTCAATCTTAATGGACATTAATCATCATTATTATATATATATATATATATAATTTAAATTAATCAAATAAAATTAAAATGATTGGTGTGGTTACATATGTATTTAATCTTAATGTAAAAAGTGCTTGATGTGGTGGCATATGCATTACCTTTTGAGTCAGATGATGTTGCCAATACAGAAATATAATACTAATATAAATTCATCTGGCAAAATTTCCTTAATTATAATGATAACATAAATTCACTCTGCAAAATTTCCTCCATTTTATCAAATGTTTTTAACATAAATGCATTCTGCATAATTTCCTCGATTTTATCAAATGTTTTTTTATACTTCAATCTTCGATATGATTTGACATGATTACTAAGCATGTGAAATCTTTACAACAGAAAAATTATGTATTCGTTTTGCTTAGTGTAAAGTGGGAAGCTATGATTTTCCGCTATTCATTATCACGGCTTACTTTAATGTCTAGAGGTGTAAAATTCAACGAACACTCATATTACTAAGATTTTATGTCGACCTACATTTGAAATTAAGTCATGCATTTATCTTGCACGCAAAAGTTATTATATAAAAATATTGATATAACTATGCGATACTTGTAGTGATTTCTTTTAAATTATAACTTTATATACTCCACCTATCATCACAAAGTACTCTACACAATAAACCAGAAAAGGACAATAGAAGGGACCTTTGAAATTGTTTTCCCAAAATTAGCATTATTGGTATATCCTTGGTGATATTATTTGTACATCTCTCTTAGGGGTTGGATTGCTGGTTTAGTTTCTTAAATTGGTAGGATAGTTGTTGGATCAACAACTTTTAAGGATAAAAATTTGATTCCAAAAAGTAGGATATAAGATATGAATTAAATTTAACAGTAAAAGATTAAATATAAGATATGAATTAAATTTAAGAATAAAAAAGATTAAATATAAGATATGAATTAAATTTATTATTAAAAAATTAAAAATATTTTATTTAAAAAAATTTCTCAATGAAAAATTTAAAATAAGAATGTGATATAAATTAAATTTTAAAATACAAAATATAAAAATTATGTAAAATATAATTATTTTACTAGGTTAATTAGTCATATTAAGACCATATTTTTAAAATAGTTTTAACATACTAATATACTTTTTACATTATCATACACATAACAAATTTGTATACACTTTTTTACAAATTTTGGTTCAATACATTAATACATTTTGAGAACAATTCAATCTTTCTTTTTAGGATGGATGAAGATTTTACATGTGTAGGGTTAGAAATATTTACATAATTATAATTAAAAGGTTTACATGATTATAATTAAAAAATTTAGTAAAAATAAATATTTCAAATTGTGAAAGCTTGTATTTTAATTTTTTATTAGTTGATTGCTTGTATAATGTGGTATTTTTTTCTTAATTTTTTAGTAGACAACAATTCATAGATGTACTACTAGCACTAAGCTTTTAGCTATACATCACATAGATGTACTACTACTACTACTCTCTACTTACATTGCCTAAGTATCTATTTATAGATTACAAAATGGGCCTAAGCGTGGGTAAACCCACGGGCCGACATCCCTTTCCCTTTACATCAACCCAAAACCCTAAAAGGAACCCAAAAATAGGTCTCACTTCCCTAATTTCCGCTTCACATTGCGCTCCATCTTTGGCAAGTTGTCACAGTCCCAAAAACGGTCAAATATGACCAAGTATTCTTCAAAACTTGGTCAAGGGCCAACAGGCCCCCAACACTCACCTGTGACTCATCCCGAGTCACTCAGGTCTGATCAATTCCGCCTTGAATACCTCGAGCTTGGCTCGAGCTTCTTCGACCTACTACAGTGCGACAACCTCTTTCTCAGTAAATTCCTGGATCACTGTGTCATTGACCAGTCCTTCCAGGCGTTATTCGAGTTCAACTCCCTGGCTTTCAAGTTCAACGAACAGTTGGCATGCCTTTTCTTGGATTGGCTGAAGTCGTTGGGAGACTTCCATCACTTTAATTTGCAGCGTATGTACCTGTTGTTGGGTTGTGCGTTGTTCTATGAACCTCTTCATTCTTTCGACTAGGGTCAAAGTCTTTATCTGCGCTTGTAGAGTGTCTGCATGCTGCTTTGCTTGTTGGAGTTGTGCCTCCAATGTATGCAATTCTAGATTCTCTGCGAGGGTTTCATAAGTCTGGGCGCTTCTAGTACTCAGTTGCTTGCATTCCAAGGCAAAGGTTTTTAATCGTCCAACTGCGCTTCAAGTAGTGGCCTCTCTTAGATATCTTATTTCTTGGGGGGTCTCGAGCACAGTGCGGAGCTCCAGATCCATGATGCGCTGTTGGAATTGTTGGATTACTTCTTCCAGTTGGGTCACCTGCTATGGGAGATGGTCTTCCATGTTCACTTCTATGACCATCATAGAGTGCAGTGCCTTGTGAACCATTTCCTGTACTTCAAGTTTCTCTGCTAGCAACTGTTCCTTTTCCTTGTCCCACTTCGCTTTCAGGGCAAGATTTTCCCATTCTGCCTCATTCTGTTGTTCTAGAAGTGCTTCCTATGCTTGCATCAGAGCCTGCGTGGCTTGTGATGTGTCTTCTAGAGCTCGTCGAAGGCGAGCTTCGAATTAATCAGTGATCTGGTGTAATTGAGTGGGCTCATCGCCTGTTCTTGATGTTCCTCTTATCAAGGGCACTGTAAAAACTGCTTGGCTGGACTGGAGTGCCTGCTGCACTTCTTTAAGTTTTCCCTTGATTCGGTTGAATAAATCCTCCTGCTTTGCTTCTTTCTTTTCTACGAGCTCCAGTGAAACATCATTCAGCGCGGAAATTAAGAAGTTGAAGTCATCAGGCGTAAGGGTAGTTTTAAGCATTGTCCGGGTGGCCTTAGATTTCTTTTGGGAGGAGGGTTTTGGTGGTGTCATCTTTATTTTCATGGAGGGATCCTCCTCCTCTCTAGGTGGAGTAACCTTGCTTCTATTTTTCTCAACTTTTGTACCGCTTAGCTCGTCACCATCACCTCCCTGCGCAGGTGAGATCGACGTAGTCTTCGTGGATGTGCTAGGGACATCTTCAACTTTGTCATCCTTCTTATTCCTACTTGGCCCAGGTGTATCTAGCATAGCTTCAGGGATTTCCTCGTCAGACATGTCTGCGGGGTCCGCTGCAATAAGGAGGTCTGCCGACCATTCCTTAGTAATCTCCTCCAAGTCATCTTCTGTCATCTTGTAGTAGGATCGGAGCTGTTGTTTATGCTCATCACTGCGCGTTGTAATATAGGTGAAGTGGCTGTCCACGCTAAATTTCATCAAAGGTAAAAACCTATGAAGTACGTTTGGGGTGATTCACGGTGTAGACTGAATTGCATTCTTCAGTTGGTTGAAGTAGGTGTGGAAGACAACATTGGACTGCCACTACTTGTTCATGTCGCTGGAGTACCACAACATACATAACTTCATGGCTAGTGGTTCGAAAGGTTCGATCTCAAGAAAAGTGGCTCCCTCTAGTAGTTCCCAAGCGATGAAAGCGATGAGTATGAGCAACCAACTAAAGGGGAACCCATACCCTTGGTCTTGCACTCCTCTGCAATCCAGCTCTAACTGGTTTACAAGATATTGTTCCCAATTCATCTCTAGTCCCTCGGCGCACTTCCCTGAGAGATCAACTACAAATCCAGTCACCTGTGTTGGTCTGTTCTTACGAACTAACTTGCCCATGATCAACTGACATGCAAGGCGCACTGCATCACTCTGGATAGAGGCTACCTTGTAGCCTCGTGTACCCTTCTCTACATCGCCATAAGTTTTCTTTATCCGTTGTGCTAGTGCTCGATCTGAGGTCTTCCCTGGGTAAAAGTCCTGTGGGTCAGGGCCTTGCATGCTATGTCCTATAATCTGATTGATTAGAGTCATATCCACAGTGATGAGGCAATCCAACCATAAGTATCCGTCATGGTAGAAAGAGAGAAGCAACCTGATGCATGTGTTGACTTCCTGGTGTCTGTCGAAGTGAGGGATCTTCATTACGTTGAGCAGTGTGGACTGCGCGAGGTTCTGGGTCCAGGACCATGGGACAATCTTAGGATTTATTCCCTTAGTCTTGGTTAAGTATTTATGCGGAGCTAGCATGTTGTAGGTTTTGCGATCTCCAAGGTTAAAATCATTAAATTTCAGTGCTGCGAGCTTATCCTAGTCAGCATGTATTGCGCGCACCCCTTTTGGAAGATATGCAGTGATCAAGGTGTACTCAAAGTCTCTGGGTACACTATCACAGTTAATCTTTCCGCTCAAAGGTGGTATGTAATCCAAAAAAATGCATGGGATCAGCTTGGCATTTGCATTATCATCTATGTGCTTTGTTCTTGCTCATGGTTCTGGAAGGTCCTGCTCCGCGAGCAGTGGAGGGAGAATCTTGGAATCCTCTTGTCAAGGATGCTTGCACACCTGCAGACATCCTTCTCTCTGACATGACTCTCTCAACCATTAGGTCAATCAAAACTTCTTCAACTACTTTCTCAACATCGCTGAGCTCGTCCGACATACAAGCTTGGGTCCACTAGCTCAGGTGTGAAAATGAATTCAAAGACTGCGATGAACAATATGGGAACAAGGAAATGATCACAGGATGAAGTAATCTCAAGTTTCGAGCTCAAATTCTCACTTAGAAAAAAGTATTCTCGATGCGTGGCACGAAAGACTAAGTAGGGAAGCTTAGCAACGGTCTTCTTGCAACGGATATGGGGCCTTCATTAACTCTGTTCTATCCATTCTGGTGTTTTCCAACGGTCTAGTGGGAACCCATAATTTCTTTTCAACTTGATCGGGGTGAAATTCGAATGAGTATATCGACCCAACGGCTATATTGTTATGCCATGGCGAAGTGCCAGATGTCGTTGTTCTAATATCTCAGCGAAGCTCAATTCTTGTGATTTTTCCTTCTGCGAAGTTTCCTCTGGAGTCTTCTGTAACTTTCCGATTTTGGCCCTCTTCTTACTTAGCTTCCTAACCTTTTTCCTAGTGAGCTTAGTCTTGGTCATCCTTTTTCCATTCTAAGTCTTATCTTCTCTCGACATAGTCACTTCGCGCTGCTTAGGTTCTTTCTTCAGATCGAAGGGTAATACTCCTTCATCATATGGATTAGGTATTTTGGTCTTCTGTGGTTTCTCTAATGCTCTTATAGCTTCGAAATCCAGGTACCTAGTGTTTAACAACTGAGATCTGTCTCTTGTTCCTCCATCAAGTAGGCGATCCTTCTAGTCATAAATTCTATGAGTTCTTGCTTCTTTTGTTCTAGGGCTTCCTTTTCTTCTTTCCTCTGGATTTGGTCTTTTTCAATCCAAATATTTCCTAACAAATCTAGAAATGGGGCATGGTCCTCAATAAATCTAATGACTTCGAACTCTTCCTCTGTCGAAGTTCCATGGGTACTCATAGCTATCTGGGTAATTCTGCCACATAGGGTTACCATTTTTCCTTTAAATAATTCGATGGTTCCTAGTGAAGGGACCAGAGCAGGCCTTCCTAGGGTTTCCCAAGTGCGTTCTGTCATAATGTTCATCGGTGTTCCCTCATCCAGAGCACAGTCAATGTCGAAGTCTCCTATTCTTACTTCAATTTTCTCCTTTTCTTTGAAGATCTCTGACAAACTGACATCCTTATGACCATCTAGGGTTTCTTTTATTTTCAGTAACATGATCTCTGATTCTTTCTGGGGTTCTTTCATAATTTTAGTCTCTTGTTCCATATTCAGTTTTTCAAGTCTAGCAATCATTTTAGGGCAATCCAATACTTCATTGTCCATAGATTTACAATAGAGGCAGCTAGGGTTTCTCCCAGGGCATTCCTTAGCAAGATGTCCCGGTCTTCTGCAATTGTAACAAAGAGTTAATCCTCTCTTTCTCGTCCATGATCCCCAACTCTTCTTGTACTGCGCGCTAGGATCATGATGGCTAGCCTGAAAAAATTTCTTTCTAGGATCCTGCATCCATTGGTTAGTCCAAAAATTCTTTCTATGCATAGGTATAACATATCTTTCACTATTCCTATCATACCTATTGATATCAAACTTTCTTTTATCTATCAATGCTCTAGTTTTTAGACTAGGACAAAATCTATCAAGCGTACCTAAATTCATGCTTCGGAAACAAAAAATTTCCACTTATCTTACCTATATAGAGCACAAAGCTTTCAGATCTAAAACTTGAAATATTCTTACCTTTACTAGAGGCTAGAGCTTACAGATCTTACCTCTTTTCTGTGGAAATTTCTACTTTTACCTTTCTTAGAGTATAAAGTGTTCAGATCTCATTTCATTTCTTCAGTATCAACCTCTTTCTTGCAGATCCGACCTCTTTCCTTCAGATCTGACCTTTCTTTCTCGGCACAAAGCTTCATAGGTCAAGTAGAATACTGTGCACTAGGGCAACAGATCTACACACATAGCTTATTTTTCACAAATCTTTTTCTTCTTTAGTTCCCAACAATCACAGTTCCAGGTCTCGGCAACAGAACCATTTGTTGGCACAGGGGCAGACCCATGATTCAATACTCAAGAGTGCACCAACAAAACCCTAACTACCGGCCCTTTCGGTAACACCTGTGAAGAAGATGAAGTCTCACCCGAGGTATAGGCAAGGGTGGTTGTAGGACTCAAATGTATGCAACCTTAGTTAGGAAACCGATCTGTGATTATATATTTTATAGGGCACTTAGCATAGATCATTCATCAATATTCAACCCTTATGGTACTTTGCAAATAGCACAGAGCATCGTAGTGAATACTTAGACTAAAGATGATTCAATACTTAGCCACAAAAAAATAGATTAGATTCGACAGATCAAGCACTAAGCATCTTATATATAAGATCTAACATTCATTCATATATCATAAGCATGAAGCATAACTAGATCTATTTAATCACAGCAAGCACTTAGCCAAGAAGGAGATAAACACATTAGGTCGAAGCACATAGCACAATACATAAAGTTACCGTGGTTCACCCCCACCTTGGGGCTACGTCCACAAAGTCTTCTTCTTTATATTATCTCGGTCAAGCGGTTACAACACAGAGCTTCAGTGACCCTTACGTCGCACGGGACAGAAGATCTGCGCAGCTCACTAGATCCTTCTTCTTTCCATTTCAGCACAAAACTACAACAACTTGCACTTAGATTTTCAATCTCCTTACAATCATGCATAGAGCACTTGCAATATACATCCAATCACACAGATCCATCTACTAGCACTAAGCCTTTATCTATACATCACATAGATGTACTACTACTACCACTACTACTCTCTACTTACATTGCCTAAGTATCTATTTATAGATTGCAAAATGGGCCTAAGCATGGGTAAACCCATGGGCCGACATCCCTTTACCTTTACATCAACCCAAAACCCTAAAAGGGACCCAAAAATAGGTCTTGCTTCCCTAATTTCCGCTTCGTGTTGCGCTCCATCTTTAGCAAGTTGTCACAGTCCCAAAAACGATCAAATATGACCAAGTATTCTTCAAAACTTGGTCAAGGGCCAACATCTGGACTCCACATAACCCTCAACACTTGTGAGATGAACACAAATTAGCAAGATTAACTAGGTGAGTATATGGAAATGTAGGAAAACATGGGGCTTGCAATCTATGTTATCGAGATAGAAGTGAGTTAGAAGGAGCCATGTGGTGCACTATATAGGTACCATGCACTTACTATACACTTGTGTACGAATATAACACACAAGAAGGTAAAAGAATTGAATGATGAGTAGTTAGTTGTAAAGATTAGTATGTGTATGCTAAATAATAAATTGAATATATATTCATAAAGGGGTAGGTTGATTTGTTTTTATAGTAAAGGTTTTCACATTTTAGGGATGGTGATCTAGGTGGATATCAGTGGCCACCCACTTGTTCCACTAACTCAAAGATCAATTTCCATTTTGGTAGTTGTTTTTACAGTTTTTCAGGTCCCAAAATTTTGGGGTCATTTTAAGGCCCTAATTGACTTTTTTGGGATTGATAGCGCCTAACATATAACCGAAGGTAGATTCTAGGTTGAACATAATATGTACTCCTTAGCTATACCTTTCCAACGATGTATCGAGAACCCCAAACAAAGATTGTATGTAAAATTTACGCTCTTGGGAAGTTGATTTTGAAATAATGTAACTGCAAAGAGTATTCTAATTATTATTGATGTATTATTAATTAGACCAATCCCCTTTTGCGGATTGATCATGTCGGGTATTGTAATTGACCAAATCCCCTTTTGCAGATTGGTCAAACCCTAATTTTAATGGGCTAAATGAAAATTCGACCCTAGAATATATTAAAGTGGTTATAACCACCCAAAATGAGAAGTCGGCCCAGCCAGTGAAAAGACACCCCAGTTCACACATGCCAGATTGTATAAATAAGAGAGGTTGGTGCCTCATTTGTTCACTCACTCACTTGATGATCAGAGAATAAGTCTGGAGCTGCAGTTGGAGAAGAAGAGAGAGAGAGAGGCACATTCTTGGGAGAGGACTCTCTCTATTTGTTTGAGTCATCTCTTGGCATTGTATTGGCTATCTATATTAAGGAAGTTTTTGTTGGGTTTTCTTCCCCATGAGGGTTTCCCAGGATAAATGATGTGTCTCTTGTGATTGTGTATTTCTCAGTGATCCTGTTTATGCTATGGTTATCTAATGAAATAAAAGAAACCTAATAATAGCTTAAACCTTAACATGGTATCAGAGCTAAGCTGAAGAGAGAATATTTCACAAGAGAGAGAGAAAAATGTCAATGTTGTCGTACATGCAAATTAGGGATTTTTATTGAAGAAGAGTTTCAGCCTCAAAACCATCTAGAAAAGTGTGCCCTAACCCAAGGAGTTCTTTGGCACTTTTAGTGTACCTTTTCAGTGGATATATCTCCCGGAAAGTGAAACCCTAGTTTTCACTGATACCAGAAAACCAAAAAACCAGAAGTACCAGAAGTACCAGAAAACTAGAAGCACTAGTCCAGAAATCCGTTGGTCAAGTTTGAGGGGGTAAAAGTTGGATTTTCAAAAATCTGACTGCACCAGCTTACTCGCCTCATCTCAGTGCATCTATCCCCTGGATCAGAATTTCAAAATTTGAAGTTTGAAAAATTAGGGTCTCCTCGTAAAACCCTAAGTTGCAGTTGCAATCTCAAAACCAGTTGCAATATCAATTGCAATTGCAGTACTAGTTGAAGTATCAGCCGTAGTACCAGCTGCAGTCACCCTTGAAGTTTTTAAGAGTTGGTGATCATTGTCGCTGCTACTAGATGGTGCCACTACCTTCAAATGCTATCAAAGGTATGTACTCACACATGTTTAAATTGTTAAGAGTTAAAGGTTATTTGCAGGAGAAGGGATCTCTTGCCATAGATCCAGAGGGATATCAAGAACCAACACATTTAGAGAAATAATGCAACCCAGGTGTGATTATTCTTATATGCATCTATTTGTTATGACATTATTTTGATCAGTTTTGCATGTTGTAGTTATGATGATCATTCTAACCTTTGGTCAAAATCCAAGTCAAGGTATTAGATGGATTAAATTTGAGATCATAGAGTTTATCCTCTAACCCAACCTTTTGTCAAGATAGCATATTGTCTTAGTACAAAAGACAGGTTGAAAAAAGCACTCGTCATCTTGAGTGAAGGAGACCAACACACTCATTCTTGAGGACAAGGCTCCAGGTTCCATGTTTGATTAATTAAGTTGATAAGATTCACAATTGCACTTGACAAGTTGATGACTACCCCTTTATAAGTAAACACTATAGTTGAGATAACAGTCTTTGAAGAATATTATACTTGGCATCATATGAGCATATTGAGATAAATGCTTTTCCAGATACAAATAACATCTCCTCTAGGAGAAATTTCTTGTGTTAGTTCTAGGTTTCCATGGAGGAATGTTTGATCACAACACTATAAGAGTGTCGACCTCATTTCATATTGTATTTCTTACTTCTGATCTCTACTTCAGACAGGCCACAAGTGATAGCTCTAAAGGAGCTACTGTGATGATTATCTGTGCTATTATTGTATCTACTATTATCAAAAGAGTATTATTCTTGCTTTTTGTTTTTTTGACCTTGGTTCAAGCCACAGGTGATAACCCTGAGGAAGCTATAGTGAAGGTTGTTGAAGGCAACATATTATATGAGACATGAAGCAGACTATGCACATGACCATATACACTCATGTACCAAATAAAATGAAGAAGAAGCTATCTCTTGAGATTCAGAGTATCTCATATGAAGTTTGATTGAAGGGAGCAGAAGGCTCAAAAGATGATCGAACATTAGAATGGGAAGAGGAACTCGTTTGAAGCATGAACTTGTCTTTCAAATCTAGAATTGGTATTCAACAGTAAGTATACCCTGTAAGAGATGATGAAGTCCTTATAGACTCAAAAGAAATCGAGAGTAAGACTGATCTCAGAAAGTATCAGATGAAGAGTCAACTTCCATGACTGGGAGACAGATGTCATGAGAAGACTAGATTGTAGCTTCAGAAACTTCTAGGAGCTATGAAATCTCCTGGGAATATTCCCTTGTTTCAGTGACAAATAAGGAAGCCAGATAGAAAGACTAGGATATGGATTCTTCCGTGAGAAGAAAATTCAGTATTGACTTCCAATATTGATCTATACAGATCAAACATGTTGCAGATGTACAAATCCTGATGTATGTCTAGAGGATTCTCCCAGCAAAAGAGAGAAGACTATGACGAGACACTTATTGAAGAAATAGTTACAGTATTTATGAAGACAACCAGAACAACCATGATTCATATATAGTATGAGATGCAGGGGGAGAAATCCCCATATTTAAAACTGAGTGCCAGTTGGTGTAGTACACTAGTTGGGTCATGGAGACATGACTACAATGAAAGATAGAGTTACCTCCATGAAATAAGAAGAGCTATATTTAGTATCAATTATTGAGCCACTCTCAGTTTCAGATGAAACTATTTCTGTGGTAGAATAAGAGGAGTTACTCTCAGATTTTAGGAGCCACAGTGAGAATGAAGCAAACATTCTCAGCCTCAGAGAAGCTACAGGTGCAGAGTCCCAGATTCTAGAAGGAACAATTGAAGAGAGAGTAGATGACATACTCCCAGATAGTGAGACAGATAGTGCCTTACAGAAAGAACATAGAGCAAGCACATAATTATGCAGATTGAGTTGCAGCTAAGAAAGTGTACTAGATTGGTACAATGTAATGAGAAAAAATGATTTGAAGATTGAAGATATAAAGAATCATCTATTCCAGTTGAGAAAGGATTTGTACATGTTGAAGCAAGCTCATAGAGCTTGATATTGCAGAGGATAGATAGTTTTCCGACGAGCTTGGGCTTTACCAAGAGTAAAGCTGATTCTAGCCTCTACTTCAAGGTTATGAATGATGATCCAGTGATATTGTTGTTGTATGTGGATGACTTATTCTTAACTAGAGAAGAAAAAATCATCATCAAATGTAAGAAAAATCTTGCTTCAGAATTTGAGATGAAATACCTTGGCTTAATGCATTATTTCTTAGGTCTTGAGGTATGGCAGAGCCCAAAGAGAATCTTCCTTAACCAAGGGAAGTATGCAGTTGAAATCCTGAAGAGATTTGATATGTTGGAGTGCAATTCCATGAATACACCCATGGAAATGGAGCTGAAGCTTCTGGTCGACACTCCGTCATAATTGATTGATGCTACGTTGTATAGATAGATCATTGGATTGTTGATGTATCTAACGAACACCAGACCAGATATTTGTTTTTCTGTGAACACCTTGAGTTAGTTTCTGGTAGAACCCAGACATGTTCACCTAGTTGCTGCAAAACATGTGATGAGGTACCTTAAGGGTACATTAGATTATGGTCTCAGTTATGATGGATATAATAATTTCACACTGAGTGGGTACACTGATTAAGATTGGGTTGGAAGTGTCTTTGATAGGAAGAGCACTTCAGGATGTTGTTTCAGTTTGGGATCAGCCATAATCACATGGAAAAGTAAGAATCAAACAAGCATTTCTCTCAGTACAGCAGAAGCATAATACATTTCTGCATGTTCTTCCAGTTGTGAATCCATATGGCTTCGTAAGTTGTTGACTGGTCTATTCAACCTAGATATGGAAGCAACCATGATCCTATGTGATAACCAGAGTTGCATAAATATTACAGAGAATCCTGTATTTCATGACAAGTCAAAAAACATAGAGATTTGATACCATTACATCCGTGACATGGTGCAGAGAGGAGCCATAAAGCTCCAATATGTTAGCATAGATGAACATGTTGTCGATGTGTTGACCAAGCCTCTATCTCATGTAAAGTTTGAGCACTTTTGAGATAAGCTCGATATAGTCCGAAAGGGCCTCCCTTGATAGGGGGAGTAGTGTTGTGTTGATATGCCACCCTAGTGCTGTGATTCCAACTTAATTGTTGTGTTGAGATGCTAATCTAGTGTTGTGCTTCCAGCTTAATTCTTATGTCGAGATGCCAACCTAGTGTTGTGTCGAGATGCCAACCTAGTGCTGTGCTTCCAGCTTAATTGTTGTGTTGAGATTCCAGTCGATTACTGTGCTTCCAGCTTAATTGTTGTGTTGAGATGCCAACCAAGTGTTGTGTTTCTAGCTTAATTGTTGTGTTGAGATTCCATTTTAATTGCTTATGCCAGCTTAATTGTTGTTTTGTGATTCCAAATTAATTGTTGTGATGATGTGTCAGCTTAGTTGTTGTGATGCCAACCTTGTGCTAATGACATGCCATCCTCATGCTGTGATGATGTGCCAACCTCATGCTATGATGATGTGCCAACTTAAGTGTTGTGATGCCAACCTCGTGTTGATGACATGCCAGCCTCGTGCTGTGATGATGTGCCAGCCTCGTGTTGTGATGATGTGTTTCCAGTTTCGTGTTGTGATGCCAGCCTCGTGCTGATGTTGATGATGCTCCAGCCTTCGTGCTTTGATGTTGTTGTTGTTGATGATGCTCCAGCCTTTGTGTTGTGATAATGCTGCTTTTGATGTTGTAACAGCCTTGTGTTGTTATTGATGATGATGATGTATTAGTGTTATACTAATCCATGTTGATGCAGTTTATGATGATGATGCCACTTCAGCTTCCTGCTGAAGTTGATGATGATGATGCCACTTTAGCTTCTTGTTGAAGTTGATGATGATGATGCCACTTCAAATTCTTGTTGAAGATGATGATGATGCCACTTCAGATTCTTGCTGAAGATGATGATGATGATGCCACTTTAGCTCCTTGTTGAAGAGGATTATGATGATGATGATGTCGTTTCATCTTTCATGCCAAAGTTGATGATGTTACTTTAGCCTCACACTGAAGATGATGATGATATTACCTTAGCCTCATGCTGATCAACATGATGATGTCATTCCATCTCTCTACTGTGAATGATGATATTGATGATGAGAAAAACTTTCGATGATTTATAGATATGCCAAACAGTGTTCCAAGATGTTTTTGATGATGTTGCCCTCTCTCTCACCTAATGCTATTGTAGAATACCCTTCTTGTTAAGGGGGAGTGTTGAAATAATGTAACTACAAAGAGTATTCTAATTATTATTGATATATTATTCATTAGATCAATCCACTTTTGTGGATTGATCATGTTGGCTATTGTAATTGACCAAATATCCTTTTGTGGATTGGTCAAACCATAATTGTAATGGGCTAAATGAAAATTCAGCCCCAGAATATATTAAAGTGGTTATAACCACCCAAAATGAGAAGTTGACCCAGCCAGTGAAAAGACACCCCAGTTCACACGTGCCAGATTGTATAAATAAGAGAGGCTAGTGCCTCATTTGTTCACTCACTCACTTGATAATTAGAGCGCAAGTCTGGACCTGCAGTTGGAGAAGAAGAGAGAGAGAGAGGTGCATTCTTGGGAGAGGACTCTCTGTATTTATTTAAGTTATCTCTTGGCATTGTGTTAGCTATCTATATTAAGGAAGTTTTTGCTGGATTTTCTCCCCCATGAGGGTTTCCCAAGATAAATGATGTGTATCTTGTGATTGTGTTGTATTTCTCAGTGATCCTATTTATGCTATGGTTATCTAATGAAATAAAATAAACCTAATAATAGATTAAACCTTAACAGTTGACGTATCAACTACCCCCATCGGGGCCCACAAACCTTTTGGTGTTTCATCTCTCGGGGTTAGGGTTTTGGATGTTTAGGGTTTTATCATTTATGTTTTATGTTAAGAAGGCCTTTGGAGCCTCATTGTACTCATCTTCTTGCGAATGAACATAGTTGTCACATCTCTTCTCATAGATAAGTTTCCACCATTCGAGCAAGTTTGTTTCAATCTGCATTTTTATGGTTTCAGCAGGTTCTCTTGATTAATAGAAGTCAAGTTTTATTGTATCTATGTGTGTTTCTTTTCTATACATTTGTATTTCATTTCATTCCATTTATCAATCTAGATCACTAGTATTAGAGTGATCTTCTCTTTATTTCTTTCTCTATGCATGTCCCCAACAAGGTCAGGGTACAAGGAGTTGGGACTTGAAGTAGTTGATCCCTTGCAAGACCGTCCCCGCCGATCACGATGGCCTCCCATGGTGGAAGAAAAGAGAGATGATGGAGCAACAGATCCTTTTAAATTGTTGCTCAAGGAATCCCTCGCGTGACAAAGGAACGAGATGATGGATAACTTTGTTTAGATCCTTCAACGACTACCAATAGGTGACACATCTTCATTAAGTGACCACTTTGGAGGCGTCGCCCCCTTCAAGGTACAAGTTAATTTTGATATCCCATTATTTGAAGGCCATATAGTTGCAGATGTTTTAGATAAATGGTTGAATCTGCTAAAGGGGTATTTTTCAGTACATAATTTTTCCAATAGAGAAAAGATTACCTTTGCACTCCTTAAGGTTGTCCCCCTGTATCAAGGATTGGTGGGAGACTTACTGTGAGCAAAATAACACTAAGGAATCTATAATATTTTCGGTTTCAACCACTTGGGATTCTTTCAGGGATGCTATTAAGGAACAATACTACCATGTTGGAAGCTACAATGACCAGTATATGAAATGGACCACACTGCGACATGAAAGGGACTCAACAGTACTAGAGTTCACAAATATCTTTCATACCTTGCGCACCAAGATGGGTATCAAAGACTCTGAATGACATATGGTGCTCAAGTATCATGTTTTTCTGCATAGATACATCCAAACATAAATGTAGTTTTTGGACATCTCATCACTAGGCGTGAATTATCGATATGTTGTCAAAATCGAGTAGAAATTTAAACAGAAGAAGTGAGAGTTTGGATTTGCAAATTCCTCATAGCAAAAGCAAGGAAAAGGTGGCCCCAACCCACATAACAAAGGAGAGAGCAAGGATGGACCCCCTCAAGATAACCGATCCAAGCCACAAACAAAGAAGGGTAATGAGAAGATGAAGAAAGGCACTAGGAAGTGGTGTGAATTCCATAAAATCCCCTAGCATAACACCAATGAATGTCGCTCGAAGAAATCGTTGGTGGTCAAGCTAAAAGCCTCAAAGTTAGAGGTAGGTTCTGAATCAAATCTAGACAAGGGGAATTAGATCATTGATACAGAACTCAGTGCCACCGTCGCTACCACCAAGGTCCGACCAAGTGAACCAAAAGAACAAGAGGAAGGTGAATGCCTTTTTCACTTGCAGATGTGGGTGAAGGGTGATCCATTGCATTTCATTATTGATAGCATAAATCAAAAGAACTTGATCCCAACAGAGGTCGTCGGGTGGTTGAACCTTCTGATGACACCACACTTGCAGCCCTACACCATCATGTGTCTCCTCCAAGGAAGAGGTCTCCACGTCATCCAACAATGTTGTCTTCCCTATGGAATCAATCCCTTCAAGGATGAGGTATTGTGTGATATTTCCCCCCTTGAATTTTGTGATGTTGTTTTAGGCCAACCATACTTGTGGAAATGACATATTATATATGAGTCTAGACCTCATGTAATGTCCCCAAGGTCGAGCCCTGTTGTAAATCATATTTGTGAAATGAATTGTAATTATGTTTTTATAGGCTGGTGAGCCAAGCTAATATAAGTTGGTGGGCTTATGTGATTGTTAGGCCAGAGAGCCTAAGTGCTGAAGGCCAAGAGCCTGATTTTGTACATGTATCTATGCACATTATTAATAAAAAAAATATAAACACCACCGTGTGCAGACCCACCACGATGAATGAGTGATGGGGGACTAAGCTTCCACAGAGTGGGCAAGGGATTAGGGGCTGGAAGGTGGGAAAAGGGGGCTAAGTGTGGAGCCTAGGGGATAAGTGTTGAGCCTAGGGGATAAGTGTTGAGCCTAGAGACTTAATTCCTTGAGGAATAATATTTTAATATTATTCCATAAGACATGTGAATATTATGTTTTATCCTAAGTTCTTTTTGGAAAGACAAGCAACTTCCAAATGGAAGGAATGCGTGCTAAAGGAATGAATGCAGTTGCATGGATGAAAAGTGTCAACCCAAGCACATGTAGATAAAACTGTTGAGTTGAGCCGTGATGGGGGTTCTGCCTCCATTCTACCTGACTGTCTGAACGTGAATGGTCTGAACTTTGCAAGAATACCTTGGTGCATCCCTGAAAGCCGAAAAGTCTGTGTTGATTCCTGGGAAAGTTGGCACACCTTCTATTTTGAACCATTGAGCCTGTGTCGACCCTGTGTGGATTGTTGGTCACACGTCCCTGAGAAAACCATAACTGTGAGTCTATTCCATGATTGCTGAGTTGGTTGGGTTGAAGTATGTGATTTCCACCTATTTGGGAAGCCCGTGACTATATACCCAGTTGAATGTTGAGGCCACGTAGTGCTGAACTGCGGTGCTGAACTGCGCATGGCATACTGGCCAGTGTAAGTTCATGTTGAGCCTGTGTGTAACCTCTCTCCAGGTGAGGGAGGTGATTTTTTTTGGAAGAGGAAGGTTGTTAGGCCTGTGAGAAACTCTTTCCAGGTGAGAGAGTTTGTTGGGAAGTGGTTTCTTCCAGAGAGTATCCAACACCAGCTTTGGGCTCTGAGACTTCCTAATCTGGCCTGTTGTCGAGACCCAGAGAGGGAGGTGTAGCACCGATGTACTGTGCTTGTGAAGGTGTATACTCTCGGGTGGAACAGGCATGTGGGGAATGAGAGTCTGGGAGTAGTGGGCGTAAGATGGCATCCTGGGAAGAATCCTTCCAGTTGTTATATGTTGTTTTCCCTGTAACCTCAGCCTAGCCTAGGATTCCTTGCCTTGGGGTGGAGCTTAGTCCTAGATTGGAGGTGACCCACTGCTGAGCTTGATGAGCAGCGTGGTCTAAGGCTGGGAGGTTCATGGAAGGCCTGCATGTGGTTGGTTGAATTACCACCATTTCAAAAATAATTACTAGACGATGTTTTGATTATGTTTTTTACATGTTTGTGTATTTATGTTTATCATGCATTCTGCTATGTATATGAATTAATGTTAATTCCATGGATTATTTATGTTAGCAGTAATTTTGTGCTGACTCTAAGTTTAAATGTGTTTAACCTTTTTTAAATGCATGTTATTAATTAAGCATAAAATGATGTTGTTCCGCAAAGTAGCGTCTGCCCGACCAGTGTGGTTGGATGATGGCCCATGATGGGAGTGTTACAGAATGGTATCAGAGTGATACAGTATGAAAGAGTGTTACAGAATGGTATCAGAGCATGATAGTATGAAAGAGTGTTACAGAATGGTATCAGAGTGTTACAGTATGAAAGAGTGTAATAGAATGGTATCATATCCAAGGTTTCGACACTGAGCCTAGATGGGCCAGTTGAGTGGTCTTTGGACCAAGGGTTTGAGGAGAAAGTGTGTCTAGAGGAGCAATTTCGGACCTTTGAATGCTCCTAAGTGTCAAGGAGTTACTTGAATGTGCTTGCAAAGCTCATGAGGTGTAGCGGTGTTATGAAACCGCAGCCGATGTGGTATATGGCCACAGGGAGAGAGGGCTCCACACCAAAAGTGTTGGAGCCTTGGGATCTATTTGGGAGGAAAGGCGAACCCTCGTGACCGTCAGATCTGGAAAATGTGCCCAGGGTTTAAAAACCCTTGAGAGTTTCACAGAAACACAGAAATCGTGATACGCGAAATCCCAAAACGATCTACACCATAGATCGTAAGTGACCATCGGATCAAGTGGAAGAGTAGACAGTAATCTCAGAATTTCGGCAAATGGAAGTTCGAGATGTGTGGATGCATGAACTCCCGATGCCCAAAACTCCGAAAATATCTGCATCGTAGATTTGAGAGAAGTCTAACCGTTGGATTGCCTTGGAATGGACGTGGACAAATGGGTGTGCACCATGTGCCATTGAATCGAGAAGACAAGCGAGAATGGCGGGACATGATGACATCACCAAGGGTGATGTGGACCCTCCTAGATGTGCCACGTGCCACCGTGGTTAAGGGTGACAACTGTAATGTGGGCCTGGAGGGTAAGGAGATAGAAATTTTGGAAGTCGGGGATTGAAGTGACAAGAGACTTGGAGTTACTGCTTCATGAACTCTTGGGTACCGAAGACCCGAAAACCAAAGTGTCGAAACCCTGAAGTCCCAAAGTCCCGAAATTTTTCGAAGACAAAAGAACCATCGAGGATTTAACTATTGGACCCTCGTGGAACAAAACCCCAAAACCTGAAAGCGAGTATGCGAGTCTCGTGGATCGAGACCCCGAAACCAGAAGTCCCAAAATCCACTTAGTTTTCTGAGCTCTATTTGGATCTTGCCTCCGAAATAGAGGACGAAAGGGTAGGAAGGGAAGTCAACCTGGGAATCAAAGGATCAAACTCTAATGGGCACGGAAAATAGATGGATAAGGAAGTACATATGATAAAACTCATTGAAAGATTGCAAAAAGATGCCTAGGCTCACTGAGATGATAGCCAAAAGCTCATGAGAGTCAGGGATCAACAGGGTGAATTCAACTTAAAAATGTTGAAGAGCCTGGAAAGAATAGAAAGGAAATTGGAGAAGGGGAGTGACTCAAGCAAGACAGAGAGTCGTAGGACCCCTGAGAGGAGAAGAAGATCGAGGAGTGGTAGTAGACATCATCTTCTCTCCCCAAAGTATCCTGGTAAGGAAGCACATAGTATTTCAAGCCCATCTCCTACCCGAAAGCATAGGAGATCTAGGATGGATGAATTGAAAGGGGAGATGAATAAGACTAAGCCTCCTACATTTGATGGAGAACATAAGAAGGAGGAAGATGTCGAAACATGGTTGCTTGGCATGAGGAAATATTTTCAACTGTAGAATTATTCCTCTCACGCAGAAGGAAGAATCACGATGTATCAATTGAAAGGAAAATCATCCATGTGGTGGGATCGGTTTGTGCAGGTGCAGCACATTAGTGAGAAAGATATCACTTGGAAGGAGTTCAAGAGGTATTTCGAGAAGAAATACCTGACTAAAAAATAATATGATAGAAAGATGAAGGAGTTCTTCGAAATCAAGCTAGGCAGCATGACCATTGATGAATACGAATGAAGTTTCTTGGAACTACTGAAGTATGTTCCATTCATCAAAGATGAGGCTGTCAAGATTCATAGGTATCTGAGTGGACTTCCACCTGCCATTGGTGACAAGATTTAGTATGATGATCCTAAGAATATGGAAGAAACAATAAGAAGGGATAAATGCTTATATGAACAACAAATAGAAAATCCTACCTTTTGGAAGGCTTGGGATGACCAGAGGAAGTTTAAGAAGGAACAGAGGTAGAAGGGAAACAAACCTCCCTTTTTCAGAAATAATCCTCAAGGAAATCCATCATTTAGAGAGCCAAGAATGGCTAAAGTGGGGGAACAAAGGCAGAGACAGACGCCCATTCAGTGTTGGGGGTGTCAAGGGAACCATAAGTACATGGATTGTCCCCATAAAAATGGCAAAGCAAGAGCTGTCCATACTATCCAACAAGCTGAAACAGTGGAAGACATGGGTAGTAGAATGCCAAGGATCTACGCAGCCCTAGACAAAAAACAAGTTGAATTTCAATTGCACATGATTGAAGTGGAAGGTATGATTAACAACCGACCATTTATTATTTTAATCGATAAGTTATGTAGATCCTAGGGTGGTGGAAAGTTTGCATTTATCAAGAAGAAAACATGAAAATTCTTGGTTAGTGCATTTGGCTACAGGAACCAAGAGGAAAATCGTTGAGTTGGTGAAGTCCTGTCCTGTGGACATGAAAGGACTGAGCACGAAGGCTGAATTGAATATTCTTCCTTTATGTTCTTACGACTTCTTAATTGGGATGGACTGGTTGGACCAACACCATGCCCTTCTAGACTATCGTAAAAATAAGTTTACATGCCTGGATGAGGAGGGAAATTGGAAAATATTCCAAGGAATTCCCAGGGCTATGGCTGTTAGAGAAATCTCATCCATGCAGCTGAAGAAGTGTTACAGGAAAGGCTGTCAATTATTTGCAGTCCATGTGGAGGAAGCATCCAGAGATGAAGTCTCCAATATTGGGGACCATGAGTTACTCACAGAGTTCAAGGACATATTTCAGGAGGTACCTGGACTACCTCCGAAGAGAGACATCGATTTTTCTATAAATTTGATGCTTGGAGCAGCTCTAGTTTCAAAAGCTCCTTATAGAATGAGTACGTCAGAACTGAAAGAGTTACAATTGCAGCTTGAAGAGATTCTAAAGAAGGGGTACATTCACCCTAGCATGTCACCTTGGGGTGCCCCGGTCTTGTTTGTGAAGAAGAAGGATGGGACGTTGAGGCTATACATTGATTTCTGGCAGTTGAACAAGGTAATTGTCAAGAGCAAGTATCCTCTGCCGAGGATTGATGATCTTTTTGATCTGTTGAAGGGTGCGAAAATATTTTCAAAGATAGATCTCAGACCAGGATATCCCCAGGTAAGAATAAAGGATGAGGAAATCAGCAAGACTGCCTTTAGAACAAGGTATGGTCATTATGAGTTCACAGTGGTATCGTTTGGAATGTCAAATGCACCTGCTATTTTTATGTGCTTGATGAATGGTGTATTCAGGGATTATTTAGACAAGTTTGTCATAGTCTTCCTGGATGACATCTTGGTGTATTCCAAGTCAGAAGAAGAGCATGAACAACACCTGAGACTGGTGCTGCAAGTGTTGAGAGGACAGCAACTGTATGCCAAATTGAGAAAATGCTCATTTTACCAAAGGCAGATCCATTACTTGGGGCACATTATTTCGAAAGAAGGGATCATTGTGGATCCTGAGAAGGTTGAGGCCATCCGAGAATGGTTAGTGCCAAGGAATGTGGCGGAAGTCAGATCCTTTATGGGTCTGGCGGGCTACTACAAAAAGTTTATAACAGGGTTCTCAAAGATAGCTCACCCTATCACTTCTTTGCAAAGGAAGGAGAAAAAGTTTCAGTGGACTGAAGAGTGTGAGAAAGGTTTCCAACGATTGAAGCAGTTGTTAACCAACACTCCAATCTTAAGGATTGCATATCCAAATATGGATTTCGTGGTGTGCACAGATGCGTGTAAGGAAGGGTTGGGAGGACTTCTAAGCCAAGATAAATTTGTAATATGTTATGAGTCCAGGAAGCTGAAAGAGCATGAAAACTATTATGCCACTCACGATTTGGAGCTGGCAACAATCATCCATGCTCTGAGGAAATGGAGACATTACCTCATGGGAAAGAGATTTGAATTGAGAACAGATCACAATGGCCTAAAATATTTGTTTGATCAACCAACCTTAAATGCTAGACAAAGCAGGTGGCTGGAATTTCTGTGTGAATACGACTTTGATATCAAGCATATCAAAGGGAAGGAAAACATGGTGGTTGATGCACTCAGCAGAAAGGTGCATGAATTATATGCTACAACCATTAGCATGTACAGTATTGATATTAAAGATAGAATTTTGGAAGCTGCAAATGCAGATTTGCAGTACAGAGACTTAGTAGCAAAGCTACAACAGCGTGAGAGACCATAGAAAGTGGGAAATTACACCTTGGAAGCTAATGGAATACTTCTGTATAAAAACAGAGTGTATATACCTAATGTCCAGGAATTGAAACTTGCGATTCTAAAAGAAATGCATAACGTGACGTATGTTGGACACCCTGGATATCAAAAGCCTGTGGCAACAGTCAAAAGCCATTACTTTTGGACGGGTTTGAAGAGGGATATCGTTGAATACATTTCCAGATGTATGGAATGCCAGAAATTTAAGGCTAAGCATAGGCACCCAGCAGGGTTACTGCAGCCTTTACCCATTCCTGAATGGAAGTGAGAAGTAGTGACCACAGATTTTATTACAGGATTGCCTAGAACAAGCAAGCAACATGATTCGATCATGGTTGTGGTGGACAAGCTTACAAAAGCTGCTCATTTTATTCCACTGAAAACCACTCACAAGGCAACAGATGTTGTTGATATCTTCTTAAAAGAAGTGGCATGCTTACACGGAATTCCTAAAACGATTGTGTCTAATAGGGACCTGAAATTCACCTCGAATTTCTGGAAAGGACTGTTCAAAGCATTCAGAACGAATATAAATTTTAGTACAACGTATCATCCCAAGTCTGATGGACAGACAGAGAGGGTGAACAGAGTAATAGAGGACATGCTGAGAATGTACGTGATGGACAAACCATCAAGATGGGAAGACTATCTGCATTTGGTAGAATTCGCCTACAATAATGGGTATCATGCATTGTTGAATATAAGCCCATTTGAAGCACTTTATGGAAGAAAGTGAAACACTCCAGTGAGCTGGGATAATCCAGCTGATAGAGCAATAGTTGGGCCAGAGTTGCTCAAGGAGATGGAGGATCAAAAGATTCAAAATAAAAAAGAATTTGAAAGCTACCCAGGATAGGCAAAAAAGTTATGATGATAAGAACAGAGCCCACAAAGAATTCAAATTGGGTGATCATGTTTTCCTGAAAGTGAAAACTAATAGGAGTTCCCTGAAGCTGGGAAGTTGCGCCAAGTTGGCAACTAGATTTTGTGGGCCATTTGAAATTCTGGAAAGGATTGGGCCAGTTGCATATAAGCTTGCATTACCTGCATCTATGACTATACATAATGTGTTTCATGTTTCATTGCTTAAAAAATATATACCCGATGCTAATCATGTTATCGATTGGGATGTGATTCAGGTGGAACCAGAAGGTGTCCTGCAAGTGCATCCTGTGTGCATATTCGACAGGAAAAACAAACAGCTCTGGAATCGAGCTATAGGGATTGTAAAGGTCTGGTACGATCCTGAGGACACGACATGGGAGCATGAAGATATTATGTGGGCAGAGTACCTGCATCTTTTTGAATATTTTGGAATTCTTGTTGATGCTATGTGAAAGTTGCACTGAGGACAGTGCAAAAATAAGGGAGGGGGATTGTAATGTCCTGTTGGTAGCCATATTAATCTCTATCTTTTTTACAAGCTGCCTACAAAAGGTTTCTAAACCCTCATTACTCGTCGCAATTTTTGTTTAACGACACCATTATCTTTCGCTTTTACATACCTGCTTTTCGTTTTCGTTTTCGTTTTCATGACTGCAAGCGTGAAAACCCACAGTTAGAATTCATGTTGATTACATCAAAGGATTAATGATCATTTGGTTTATCATGAACCTACTTGAACGTGGTTACCACTCCTTGGTCTCAAACACACCTTGATTTCATATGTATCAAACCACCACTCACTTTGCATTTGACTATTGTTAATATGGTTTCAATTTATAAATTCGTTGATGAAATGGTTATTTGACATATTGGTGTCTTTGATGAAATCATTGATGCAATGGTTTATTTGACATATTCGTGTTTCTTTTAAATCGTGCAAATGCCATTGTTTATTTAACATTCGGATCAATTTTTTTGGATATGTATATCATGGTTTTCACTGTTATGATTTGAATGTACCAAGGCGCCGTTCCAAGTATAGCCCGACATAATATTCTTGCATGGTCACAATTTATGCCACTATCCTCGCACGCATAGCATTAACGCTTTGCCCTTGCATTTTGGGTTGCCTTTGCATTGTGTTGGGGAAGTTTCGGGACAATGGTTCTGTGTCTACCCTATCAAACCCTCTCGCCGAATACCCTGTTGATTTTGTGCTATTAGCTATGGCTCCTATAGTGCGAATCGAACCCAACGGTGTCCAAACTTTGTTGTTATTTGATAATGCCTGAGAGGACCTAGAGAGGAATGGTTGGAGGGTTTTTATTGAGAAGTTCGAGGGTTTCAACCTGACAGTTTCTCAACATTTCGCGCTAACGTTCGATGGGTGCAGGGCCAAATTTGGGGACGTCCAACTCAAGTTGAATGAGAATTTCATTAGCTCAGCCACTAGTCTGTCAGACGAGGGGAAAAAAAGGTTTAAAAATTCGAAGGTTGATGAAATACCCTGGCCACTACTGTTTACCTCAAGGAAGATTAACAGGTGCGACAAAGGTATGCCCGTTACAGCTCTGAAATCTAGATGGCACGATTTGTTGGCTATTATTAAGTAGTTTGTTACATGTGAGGGTAAATACGGTCTAGTTTTCGTATACCACCTGCGGTTACTCATGAGTTTCATAGATTTTCCCTTAAATATGCCACATTTCCTCCTTCGAAGTTTATATAAAATGGCTAAGAGCTTCAAAAGGGAGAAAGCCGACTCCAGCCTCTTCCACCACTGTTTAATTAAAATTATTATGGTTCATCAGTTGAAGTTGAATGGCGATTGTTGGGACACTTTCTTATTGAGGAATGGTTTTTCCAGTCTTGAAATAGGACAAGTTGACAAATCCGTTGTTATAGAAACCTTTGTCGGGCTTGTCATTCCCCCTCCTACGCTCTTGCCCTCTGTTGAACCCTCAACCTACCCGAATACAACCCAACCCAACACCTTGCCTGACTCATGTCCAAAAGATGGTGGTAAGCCTGTTAAAAGGTCTGCAAAGAAAAAGGGTAAAAGCTACAGTGATATCAATTGCAAGGGTAAAAAGGATGCGCACTGGGTTTCCCGGTGTGCTCGTAATAAACCTAAAGAAAACATAGACCAAAAACCAATTCTGTTAAGTGAATATTCTGACTCTGAAATCGAATGGTTTCTAACCGAAGAGTATCCATACTCACATGGACTTTGCTCAGCTAGGCCCTATGACGACGTGATGAACCTCCCACCGTGTCTTAGAGATGACTCTAACTTTCCTGGGATCAAACTCGACAGAGGAACTGCTGGTCAATTAAGAAGTGCCTCACCTGTGAATACACAACCTGTTCAACCACAGTGCAATGAATGTAAGTCGTGGCTCAACCGATATTATACAGACGTCCCTTTGATCCAATCTCAGATCAAATCCTTGGAGGACCGAGTGAATGTGCTAACTAAGGAAAACAAACGATTGCAAGATAATGATAAAAGATAGAAGACCACAGGCTCTGTTGTCTTTAAAAATGTGGAGGCGGCCACTGCCATTGTCAATTCAAAAATAGCTTGATTAAAATCCCTGAATCTGAGGTATGCTATTTTAAAAGAGATTTTTAAATGATTTTGTTTTCGTTTTGAATTAGCATTCAAGATTTGTTTGATCAAATTGCATCTATTTCTGTCTTGATTGAATTGATAATACACGATTATGTTTGTAAATAATAACTAGCTACAGAATCGTGAGATTCTGTAGCTAGTTACTAAAATTTGAATTTTTTGAATTTAGAATTAAAATGCAATCTGAAATCATGTATTTTCGTGCGTTTTCAGGTACATTCGAATTCTAAAGGAAATTGGATCGTTAGTGGATTCTATGAACATGCTATTTCTTTACATGGTTTAGATTAGGCTGTTGGTTTTACATAGAAATGGGAATTTGGGAGATTGTATTCCCCACGATTTTTGGAACAAATTTGATAATTTCCACAGGGAATGTTTTGATCCTGTGGCCTTTATATATGTATTATTTTGTAAAAAAAAGACCATCGCTACTTGGGAGTAAAAACTATGGATTTGTGATACACAGACTTGAATGAAAGTGGATATTTGCACAGCTTTATCTTCAATATATTATATTTTTGTTCAAGTTTTGCTCATTTCGATTTGTAATCAAATTTTGACTACTTTAGATATCATAATTTGTTACAGGTTGATGTGATATGATTTATATAGGGTCCATGTTTTATGTTTCTCATTTTATATACAACAATTAATCTGTTCACATTTGATGATTAGAAGGTTGATCTTCTTCATTCAATGAATAGTAATACACAAATTTTCATAATCAGATTTATCTTAATATGATCCTTTGTTAAATTATAAATTGTTGTTGCTATATATCTTGCTTGTTCTGTTATTAGTATTCAAGCGTCACTAATTCTTGTTTACGAGAAGCATTTGGAAAATCTGGTGCGGGTTGGCCCCATCAAACAGCGAAATTGAATACTGTGCACAGGACGAATAGGAAACACTATTATAGGTCAGTCTGTTAGTGCTATTTAATTAGTTCAATTAATATATAAATTTCATATAATCTAAACATGTTTCACTGTTCATTTCTGTAGTTTAGATACACTGTGCAGATTGTTATTTTTATTTATCAACTAGATAGCTGCCATTTTATTTCCTGTTTATAAAAGTTAAAAAAAAAAAAAACTCCAGCTTTGTTGTCATAAGTCAATTCATATATGATTTTGCAAATTTCGATCAAAACTTGCATTTTGTGAATACTGTACATATAATAGAAATATAAATATATCGTTTCATTGTATATTTAATAAGTAGAACTATTATTCTGTTAGCTAGTAAAACTGTAAATATATTTTAGATTGTATATAGTTTTCAACAGCTGTTTGTTTTTCATTTAGTTAGTCTCTTTAGTTTTTTGTATTTTTACTTTCGTAGGACTTAGATCGGCTAATGGATCCACTAAACCCATCGGAGTGGATTAATCCAAATGGCTTGGGTTATTTAGACAACCCCAGACCGGATTCACTCCTCCAGTTGATGAGCGGTCAATTTCGCCCATCAACAAATGGCGCTAGAAGGAGGGACGACTGACAAGCTGGCCTTGTAGGAGCCTTTATTTTAAATGTATTCAATTTCCCCATGGCTCCCCAAAACACTGTGATGGAACATGCTTGCAACTTCTCATTACCCGATGTTCCCAATGAGACAGTCTCTCGCTTGTCCAAACTCACCTTTGATGGTGGAGGCAATACATCTGCTAAAGACCACCTTAACAAGTTTTGGTGCAAATGCATCAAACATGACATCTCAGATTTAAGAGTTTTATCCAGACTGTTCGCTTTTACTTTTAGAGGTCAGATCAAACATTGGTTTGGATCCTTTCCAGCGTGTCACATTTTTTATTGTTTCAATTTGTGGATGAATTTCTAGATTCTTTTGAAATTTATGATTTCAATCAATTATGTGAAGAATTTCATACTTCGCTAATCAACGACGATTCATCTTTGGAAGAATTTTTGACAAGAGTCTATCATATCGTCTGTAAATTTAATCTTGATGACATGTCATTTACATTAAATCTCTTCTATGATGCTTGCATCCCTTCCATCCAGTCATATTCAATCACGAACGAAGAACCAATTGCAAATCCTATCACTCAACTGTAGGAACAATCTTCTTCGCAAGATGAGAAGAATCCTTCCGACAATGTTGAAAAAGCTAGGGATGTAGAATCTATTGACCAGGTTTTTAATGACAACCAAATTAGTTTTTCCTCTGAATCATTGAGTTTTTAGTCTACGACCAGTATGGAAGAAGATTTGTTTCTGGCTCAAGGTGAATACCCTCATTCTTGTAACTCATGCTCTAATCAATATTTAAAATCAATCATTGAAGAACACTTAAGTGACGAAAATTGTCTTAAACTTTATAGTACTCCTATGAAACTGACTAGAGAAGAAGATATGCATCTAGAAGAAGAAACCTTAAACCTTGATCCTCAAAATGCACTTTGTTCACAGGAAAGACTAGATGTTTGTCACATAAATTTTGAATTATCTATCACACAAAAGGCAAATCCAGATGATCATATCATGTTGAGGAATTCATCACCAAAACAGAGTAAGAGTTTTAAAGAAGGTGAAGAGAAATGTCTTGAGAATACCATTGTTAATTATCGTAGTTCAAGAGATTCTTTTCATGTGCTTATTTCTGATTCCTTTTATTCTTTATATCCTGATCTCTTCCTAGACTCTGTTGGAATTGACACCTTACCTACAACATCCTACTCTTTTCCGCCACAATCATATCCTTTCAATATTCTAAATTTTGGTGAAATTAATTCCAAGCATAACATTGATAAAATCGGATTTGACGCTTGTTCACTTTCATCACTCACATGGGAAAAGGACATGTTGCGAGATGATTTTACATAGTTTATTGTTGAAAAAGACAATGCATTATATCTTATGGAGATAAAACATTCTACGTTGCAT
>JASDQU011027398.1:0-21501 GCA_032191745.1 Picea mariana | reverse complement strand
CAAATTTTTGACCCCTGGTCCAGATTTTGATCACACCTTCCCACTGAAAGGATTTTGGACCCACAAAAGCTTATGATTATCTATCTGAGCTTCAATACTCTTATGCTTTCAAGTTCTATCAACTGATTCTACTTGAAAAGTATTTCGACAATCACCTGGGTACCTTGACATGCCTTGCACTGCAACTAGCTATGTCCCTCAACCACTGCTCTCTGGCTGCTGCTGACCCACTGTTCTCTCTGTTCTTGGAAGACTGCCAACCTTCCCACTGAGAATCAAGTCCCTCTTGTGGACTCTTTGACGTCAACAATCCACTCTCCAATGGCTGCAAAAACTTTCCTGCGACATCTTGTCACAAGCCAAGAAAACCATCAATCTTGAAAATAAATTGACACAAGACTGATAATAATGACAGCAAAGTCTTTTTGCTCTTCAAGCAACCTGTCGCATCTTGTGCTTCATCAAAGCACATGGTGTTTTCGTGCATTTTAATGGACTCAAAATTGACTTACAAGCCATCCAACATAACTGACTAAACACAAGTCGAAAACCATGAACGACACAACATAGTCGTCAAGACAATATCAACACAAGTCGAGACTCATGTGAAACATGTCAACCTTCCAAAATGACAAGTCTAAAAACCATGAGTCACTTTCATGATGACTATCATCAAACTCAATGTTTATGCGCTCACAAAACCATATGCATGTGCATAGCCCTTCAACTCTCTTTTCTGTAGAGACATAAGTACTTAAACCCAAAACATGTGGGTACTAAAGAGCTGAATATGAAAAGTGTATGTGGCTATAACAAAAATGGACAGCATACCCCTCTTTTACATGTTCTTGACGAGGTGGTATAACACAAGTATGCATACAAAAGTAAATGCATTCACATGCCATCTTGCATCTTGCAATTTATGATAACTACTGCAACTTGTCAACTTCAACAAAATGAAAAGATAAGGCTGAAATGTGCATCTATTGCAGAAAAAATGCAAGCCTTACTTACTCAAGAAATCTAACCATTTCTTACCAAGCCAACTCAATGGCAAATTCTTCTGCTGAAAGTCGTCTTCTTGTGAATCATCTTGACTCACATCAATGATGGAATCTCCTCTTCCATTCTTGTCAATCTTTTGATCCAACTGCTTCTTGTGTTGTGGATGAGAGGTTGGATGCAATTTCCAACATTGGTCAATGAAATGACCCCTCTTCTGACAATGAGTGCAAATCTTTTGCATGTTCTTTTCATGTTGCCTTTGCTTGGAAAGTTTCCTGAAAGTGGACATTCTTTTCCAACATTTTGAAACATGATGGTTATATAAACCACAATATGTACATGGACCTTTTCTTCCATTTTTACTTGCAGATTTATCATGCTTAACATAATCAAAAGCAACTGAATTATAGGCAGATTTATACCTTGAACATTCACCTTTATCGCCGCTTTGAGGAGGTGAACTTGAAGAGTTACAAGCTCTCTTTTGAAGACTAACAAATCTGTTCTTGTCCTCATGGATGTCACAACCTTTTTGTCCCACACATTTGCATTCATCTTGAACACAAGTTTTGCATGCTGAAGAGTTTGAACTTTCAACAAAAAGCTCAGGGAAGCTTGGAGGTCACATGTAGAAGAGGTCATTACTGGATGAGACACGATCCATTTTCAGAGTTCTAATAGTCAAATTTGGGGTTTTTATGTATTCTAAATCCAATGGTACAGTCTATAAATCCATTGGAGTTGAGCAACAGCTTGTAAAGAGCATTTGACAAATTAATCCCAAAGAGCCAAGTCCATTGAAGGAGGCTCAAGGAGATGTAGCCCAGAGAGGGGTGAACTCCTTTATCATCTTGGTATTGCTGTGATTTTGATGTGTTATTTGCTGCACTTTATATTGCTGTGTATTAATTTATAACACATGATTAACCTTTTAAAATAACATTCCTCACACATGCACATTACAAAGAAGAAACAAGAACTTAAACACATAAACCATCTTGCATAGTTTAACACATGAAGCAAGGTCATGTTAAGGTTTATTTTATTGAAGTAGAGGGTGCTTGCATAGCATAACAAGTCAGCCTTCTATTTTCAGATCAGATGGTATCAGAGCATAATAAACAGTCAAGAATGACTATTCAGTCTCAGAAAATGGATATGTGCTCATCTGAGCAATGCCTCAAACAATGAGGGATTTAAGCTTCCTGGAGCTCCCTCAAACTCCAATGGTTAAAAACCTGCAATATAAGTCTCCAAATGCCTGTGAAAACATCACCAATGGACTCAAAACGTCCAAAAACCCCTAGTTGGGATTTTACAGCACCTGATTTGGTCAAAAACTGAAGAAGTTATGCTTTTTGCCATTTTTCTCCTTCAGGCTCGCTGTCTCCTGTTCGCCATTTCGCACCTATGGAAGAATGCCCCTAGCCTCTGGCGTTTCCCGTGCCTAAACTCAGCACACACGTGCATCTCGCAAAACGTGCCAATTTTTCGAATGGTTAACGAAACTAAAGCCCCCCAAGTCGGAGGTGTTGGGCGCATGGGGGGACCATATGGCCACGTTCCCCACGCACCAAGGGGCTACGTGCCACCATTCAATGTTGAAATGACAAGTTTCCTGTGCATATGGTTAACCATTTGAAACCCATGGGTTTTACCGTTTGAATACCCCGCGCGTATATAACTATGGTCACATGTTTGTGGCATAGAACCGTGTTTAAAAACACAACAGAGACCCCGTGCGATATCTGAGGGTTATGGTTTATAATATATATAACACGTATATATATAATATATGGTTATATGAAACTCAATACACCCGCGCCGTTTAACATTTAATTATGGTCACATGCAATAACATTTACAACCGTGGCTTAAAAATGTTGTTCAAATCCCGAGCGCCCATTCCACTGGAAAGCACGGTCATGTGCCGTATAACAATGTGACCGGGGGCTGCAATTGTATTACACTCCCGCGCTATACACCACAACTCCGTGCGTTCCAAACGTATGGTTATATGTACAACCAATACAATCGTGGCTTTAAAGTTTGAATAACCCCGCGCCATTTGAACAATGGATTGGTCACATAGATATGCCAATATACCCATGGTTTAAATAAATGTAACCGCCACGCAAAACATTGGATAGTGGTCACATATACACCATAGAACCGGGGGTCGGGGCTAGCCCTGGCCTGACCCCCCACCGATTCATACAAAATGTAAATTCATATAGTTTTTAAACCATATCCCATACAAGGAACATGCGGCGGCAGGTTGGGTAGCAGAGTTATGTAAAGGCGTAGCATAGTGGGGAGGTCTGGGGGTCGAACCCCGCGGCCTCCATAAGTTTTTATACAACCAAATGAACAAAAATGAGGGGACACATGGCGCCCTTTGATTGGGCCACGTGTCTCCTTATTATTCGCTTCCAACCGGACACGTGTCACCCTTCAATTGGACAACCATCAGCCAATACGAATACGCCACATCATCAAATTGCCATGTCATTAATTTCCAAGTCACCGTACGATCGCCACGTCAGCTATACGGCCTTTGCCACGTCAGCTGTATGGCTTGCCCAGTCAGCATCAAGTTTTTGCCTATTTGGCTCGGTGAACAGATCGCGATAACTTCTCCATACGGACTCCGTTTGCGAAAGTAAATATACTGCCGAAATCAGGAAGACGAGACGCACGTAATGGCACCATTTTCGTCGCATTCTGAGCACTTTGAAATTTGAGCAAATTTTTGACCCCTGGTCTACATTTTGATCAAGCATCCAGGGAAATTTTGCATCCGCTGGTTAGACCCGTTTAGGATGGAATACATTAGTGAAGCAGAAGTAGCAAAGTTGGAAACATTGTAGGGTAATCCACTTGAAGGAATCATCAATGGGGGTCAATTGAAGGTGTATTATGGCGTGCAAGGGTCAAATGCACCCTAAATGATCAACAAAGTGAAAATATAGAGTAGTGTAGGAGTTAGGTAGGTAGGTACAAGACATGGATTACTATGCATTTATAAGTATGATAAGATAGGGTCAGTTGAGATGGGATGACATGATAGTATACCACACCCACATATTTCGAAGATTCGACCCAACAGGGAAGTCATGAGCAATGTACAAGAATCATACTGGAACAGGACAATAGGTTCACATAGGTAAAGAATGAGATACGTGGTGTTTAACAACAATGAAGCGTTAAGCAATTAGATTCGGATAGATCACATAGGTACGAGGGACATGAACAATTATTATGCCACATCCCAAAAGGAATATTGGCAGTACTTTAGTTCAGTACTGTTAACATCACCATGAATAAAACCCACATAGGGATTGAAGCAGATCAGTACAACTACACCATATTTCATAGTAGTCCAAAAATCAGTGTGTTATAACCCTAAATTGCATCATACATGCTTACCTAGCATTAGGAAAACTCATATCCATTCCTTGCCAAAACTTTGCTGAACAACTCTTTGGAAATCCTCTTGTGTCAAGGCCCACGTACCCTAACCCATTACTGCATGCATGTGCACGCTGGCTGACTCACTATAGCCCGTGTGTACCTAACAAAGCACGAAAAATGGAAAGTTTCTGATGGAACAAAAATCTATGTGTTAGTTAACTAAAACTCCCAGCCATGCATGGCTGAGGGTTCGTCCAAAACCCTATCTCCTTCTAGCCTATAAAAGAAGGGGTAGGGGTACCATTTGGAGGAGGAAAAAATATAGCGAAGAAACTCTGCCCATTTACATAATCCATTGTCCCAACCCTTTAGCCTTTCCTCATGCCAAAGGAGATTTAATGCAAAGCAGTTGAAGGACAGAAGAATAGGAGCCCAGGATCAGGTTCAAGGAGCGGTGGCCGGTCTCAGTTTTTTTGTAAGTTGATTCACTTTCAGTAATAAAAAGAATACTTTTCCCATCCCAATGCATGAATTGTCTATGGTTTGCTTAATTTATGCTTGATTTATAACCCTTGAGTATATAAGTAGCATGCATGCACAGTTGTTGTTTGTCTTGAGTGCAGGTCATCTGTGGAAGGAGCAGCGCAAGCAAGTAATTAAAGAGCAACGAAGGATCTACATCGAATGCCGGTAATAAGGTTGGTGGTCCTTTTCCATGCATTTACTGTGAAAGAGGGGTTTAAATATTGGGTTGTAGGTAAAAAAGTAGTTTCTTTTCAAAATCTGCATGCAAATCTAACCCTAGTTTGCTAGTCCGTAGGGTGTTTTTCCCAACAACACAGTGAAATAGCACAACGAATACTTGGAATCCCCATGACTAATTATAACCCCCCCCATTACTAGTGATAGCCCACGGTGCTAAGAAGTTTCACTAAGGTCTCTCTGGAATTTTTCAACTAGGGTGCAGAACATTGTTCAAGCAAACCTTCATCTAACAAGTACATAGAAGTATCAAGTTAACCTCACCAAGGAGTCAACTCCACCAGAGTTTCACGAGAATGATGGATAACTCTAAATAGATAGAGGCATATGATAGGTTCTGATGTCGAGCGAGTGGAAAAAGACCCACCATTGATATATTCAAAGAATTATTTTCTTGGTATTGTCTACTGGGTTAGGATCCCAACCTCCATTTTACAGACTACATCAAACACACAACCACATAGTTCCTTGAACTGCATTTCAAAGCTTATGCAAAGGAAACTCCATATCCCACCAGTTGTGCCATAGTAAACTTGCCACCATGGATCAAAACCAATTTTGACTATGCCAATGCCACTCTCGGGGCTTTCCACTCCATCGTGTGCAACTATTCCTGTCTCCCACCCCCCCAAAAAACCCAAGAGAGACAGGAAGAAGATGAAGGCTATGGACGAGCAATAAATCACCTTAGTCGAACACAGGGTAGTCACAAGGGTGGTATTTCCATGTCCGAATGGAAGGGATTATACTAGGTGACATAGGTGGTTATGGATTGCACGTTGAATGACATATATCTCTTAACAATCTATATTGAGATCGATGAGCAAGAGGTCGATATCCCAGAAGAATTAAATCCTAATTCACCATTAACCTCTAAGGATGCCCTTCTCATTCCAAGACTTGTGTCGGGATACAACAACAACACATAGTAATGATTTTCACCTACTCAAGAGATGTGTGAATTCCCCACTTAGTGCAATTCAAACTTCTATCAACTCAATTCAGAAGCCCGTCTATGCAGCAACGTCATTGGCTAAAAAACAAGCCAAATAATAGTGTTGGGGTCATGTTGGCATCCAAGGTTTTGTTGAAAATGTGTGTGCACCAAAAATAAAACATTGTGGTTGTGCCAAAAAGAAAACATTGTGTGCACACCCATGAAGATACACTACGCAGAGCTAAGGTTCAACATCTATGCTATCTAAAGGAATATTTTGCATGCCTACCCAATTTTGTACTGGGTGCAAGGAATAAAAAAGAGATGACATGTAGAACCAAATATAAGTGTATCTTTCGGGAATCTTTGCAACTAATTTTGTAACAACCCAAATGGATGAGATGGCAAGTTAGTTAGGATTTCCATGCTCTAGGAACGATATGGGGGATGCATGTGAACCTAAAAAGGTATGGGGATTTTGGTTCACTCAAGAGAGAGTATAGTAATGTAACAATAGAGTAGTTGAGTGGAGATTTCATGATGGTAAGAGAGAGAAGTAATTTGAAACAAAAGAAAGAGTTCCAAGTCCATTTTTAGTCACAATTTTGCATGAGTCTGTAATAGAGCTAGAGAATATTGATGAATGAAAATAAGAGTGGATAGAGTGCATGGCACACCTATGTTATGAATTTGTATTTGAATGAGGTTGAATTCAATGAATTATATATGAAGGCCTTTATCTCTACATTTTTTGTGTTATGGTTTGAATGTATCTCTGTTTACTTTCTTATGCATAGTAATTTTTCACTAGGCTATGAATGAATGAATTCTGACAGGTTTCCTTTATGTGTTTTCCCTTCACATATTACACAAGACTAATGGTCTATATGATTCTTATGGCATCTCAGGTGAGACCTTTGGTCATCGATTAAAGATTGAATATGTTGGTGCCTTGGGGTTTTGTTGGTAAAGCTTAATGAACCCTGAATATTCAACCCCCCAACAAGTAGATTAAATACAACAGACTGCAAACCCAAAATGGCCACATCAAGGCCTAGCTAGACATCTCACCAAGCTACATAAGATTCTCTAAGGAGCTCAATAATCATCACACCAATTGTCCAAACCCAGTCACTTTTTTGCACAAGTTTCACACATTCTTGACTTGCATTTCACAAGTTGAGAAACCTTGTCCATGCTTCCCACAAGCATTATCTCTATTATAGGAGTAAATACATTTTCTTCCAGGGTTCTTCATATAGCTATCATCATACCAACTATCACATATTTAAGTACAATATGAGTCATAACAAAGACACTCTCCTCCTTTTATATATGATTTGGTGAGGGAGGCCAACATTAATACATAGATCAAGTCCATAAGTAAACCCTAGGCAAAGTCAACAACAAAGCCCCAAGTGTAGCTTTACATTAAGCATGAATTGCACATGGCACAATATGGTTTGTGCATCCTCCAAGTCTAGGTGCCCACATGTCAAGTGCTCCTATAAGTAAGAGGGTGCATCCTCCAACAATAGATCCTCAATTGAAGCAATCTTGCTCAACTTTATGTGCAAGGTGGCTCCAATGCTCCTAGTGCTCCATGCCCAACCTCTAAGTGCATAATTCCCTCCACTAAGGTGGTCACTTCACATGTCCAATGCGTCCATTATCCTCAACAAGTGCACCCATGTAGAATATGTCAAATTACCACATGTTACAACTAACATATCAAGAAGTGTGTATCTTGAGTACTAATGCCAAATTAACCATATATCGACTAAGATTTCCAAATATAAGTCAAACAAAATACAACAAAAAGTCTAGCGGACCACAATCCCTCCACAACACATGAAACACTCCCCTTGCAAGGTGAAAACACTTTTAGAGAAAGAAAAAGTTAACATTAGGCATGGATCACTTTTGGGTAGGTTATAACTATCGATAGTTAATATATTTTAAGCATCCTAAATTGCATAGAAAAAAAATGATACAATGTTTAATTAGTTTAAGGAGTTTCTACATTAATTGAGCTCCTATGAGTAGATAATGGTGATGACTATCCCAAACTCCTATCTTTTTGGAAATTCCTATTACAACCCATTATAGCAAATCCAACATGATATCACCACCATCAAACTTCAATGACACAATTAATATTATAAATGCTTGAAGTAAGGTGCTTGAGAATGTAACTTCTTTGTTTCCAATTTTGCCTTGGGAGACCATTGATAGATTTCAAGATGGAAGAGGTTAATATCTTACCTTCCATCTTGCCACTACAATTCATTCTAAAGTATAACATTGAATTAAGCATATTTTTTACCACTAAATCTAATATTGAAGCTTTTTCCCATGCTTCTTTTCATACAATGTCATCGTGACAAATGATGGTTTATGGCAATATCAACAATTTTTTAGATGTAAAGTTCCCATATTTTGAATACCAATACGTTCTTTATGTAGTTGAGTTCCTTGTATTTTGAATTCATAAAACTTTTCAACTTACCTACAATCTAACTATTATTTTGTCATTTTTTTTTAATTATCTTGTATGAGTACTTTATTTTTGTGTGTTATAGATCTCCAGTTAGTTACTAATCAATATGAATCAAGGGGAATTTAATCAATATGAATACCAAGGAACTTTTATTGGTATATTTTTTAATTATGAATTGATCGAATGTCAATAACTTTGGATGTTAAGGTGCAATAAAATTTCTATATGTATTTGAAAATTTCTCAAATTAATTTTTTTTATGAAAGGATAGTGTGATAATTCATTTTTTTTTAAATTATCAAGGGGAATTTAATCAATATGAATACCAAGGAACTTTTATTGGTATATATTTTAATTATGAATTGATCGAATGTCAATAACTTTGGATGTTAAGGTGCAAAAAAATTTCTATATGTATTTGAAAATTTCTCAAATTAATTTTTTTTATGAAAAGATAGTGTGATAATTCATTTTTTTTTTTTTAAATTATCTCTTATATTTATCTAGAATTACTAAAATCAAAATCAATAAATATTAATATTAATACAAAACAAAATAACAACATAAAATCAAATCTAATAATCTCACATATTATATTTATAANTTATTGTACATGAGAATAATTTACAAGAAAGTGAATCCTAATAAAATACTAATATAAAATAAAATAACAACATAAATGTTGATTATAGTAGGATCGTTTAATCTTTAAAACTTTTAGAGATCATTTTATATGCTTTATAGCAAAATGAAATTCGATAAAATATTATCATATAAACATAGATTCATATCGAAATGAGATCCATCTTAACTTTGAATTTATCAACCATTTAGAGGAATCAAATATTTCAAAATGCGAATTTTTTTGTAAGTCCAAAATTTGGGGATTCAAAGTTAAGTGTTTTGTTGTTTAAAAACTTCACTACAAATAACATTAACTTTAAAGATATATGAAAATATCAGAATGGCATTTATCGACCTTGTGAGGTGCATGCACATAATTATAATTTTAACAATTTAAGATTCTCATAAAAGGAAAAATATTCTCCAAAGGAGAATTGTGGGGTGTATGAAAATAAATGAAGAAATTATTTACAATCATTTAAGACAAAATAGGTATATCTTTAGTTAGTACTAGTACTATGTTCCACCCAATTTTGCAATGCCTTTTAAAGAATGAGAAAATCATGATAGTGAAGTTCAATTTCTTGTTTTACATTTCTTTACTTATAGAGTGATGAGCAGGCATGATATTACTGGTTGGGTGGAAAACACATGATCTCTGCTGCTTGGGTATGCCCTAGAGACAATGAATCTAATTAGGGGGTGGTATTGCTTCATATTTCAAATACCAGAAGACTCCATGAAAGTCTTACATGACACCTGGGTATTAAATGGAGGTAGTCTCATGTTGAAAATATGGAGGGTGGGTTTCAATCCTGTGTTGGAGTATTTCTAGTACATACACATCTGGGTTTTCTTACCAGTCTTGCGGATTTAGTTATGGAACAAGGGAACCTTTTTCACCATAGGGAATGAACTGGTACATCTTTTATTTGTTGAAGATTTAGTTTTCAATGGAGATAATAGGAGAATGGGGAAAATACTAGTTGAAATGGACGTTCACAATGGGTTATTGGAAGCACTTGATATTGAGTGGAGATGGATCATTTATAGAAAAAAATGACTATTTGGGCCTTTCATTTTGTTGTACCTTCTACAGAAGGATTAGGCACCTACATAAAAACTATCAAGGGATAGTCTCAGATGAAGAATATGAGTTGTCAATTCTTAGGAAGGAAACTTACAGTGATTCTATGGTCAAGGATCCTTTTTGGAGTAGGGAGGCACTTTGTCAGAGGAGGAAGTAATGAATACAGTTGTGATTGACTCTGATTTAGGTAAGTTAAAACACCTTTTCCCCTCCTTTTTCTCCACTCTGTCTACCTCTGAGATTGTTCATTTAAATCTTTCCTTGGCTTCTCCAAAGTGAATATTTCTGCAAATACAACTCCTGAGAGCCTTATCAAGGAGTTTGAGAGGGATGGTGACAATATTGTTCTTGGTGGATGCATGGTACTGGGTGTTTTTGAATAGTCTAAGAATACTCCTCAGGACTGTACTAGAGAATTGGGGGTTCTCCCTATTGTGGATGGGTTGGGCAGTGAGATGATGTGGGGGCTAGAGTTGGATTCTGGAGAGAGCTCCCTGGGGGCCTTAATGGAGTCCATGGTTCCATCATACCAAGACATAGTTATAAAGAATCCCCTAATTGTTTATGAAGGGCGCTCATAGGTCATCTATGGGAAGGAAGTAAAGTCCTATAGGGAATATGATCCTGAGATGATATGCCAAGGAAGAGATTCAAAGAAGGATCTCTTGACGGGTGGTTTGGGGATAGATGTTTCACCCATAAAGATGAGAAGTGTTCGCAAAAAATATTTGGATGATAGAGGGGACTCAGACAAACAAGGAAGTAACATCACTGATCATAGGGATCTTAGAGGACTCAAAGCCCTGGCCAGGGATAAATAATGAAACTCCTATATCTAAATCTAAGGGGAGTTGGAGGGTCTATGAAATGTGCCTCCCTCCGAAGATTATTGTCCTGTATTTTGTCGAATATTCTATTTTTACAAGAAATCATGGTGGATGAAGTGAAAGCAAGGGCCTTAGTGTCAAAATTATTTCCTAGTTGGTATTATTGTGCCATAGACTCAGTGGGTTAGTCTGGGTTATTATGTGTGGCTTGGAACCCTGTCAGGGTTTCTCTTTCTCTTTTTGTAACATGTGCAGGTATCCTCCTTGAAGGAACTATCCTTGAGGGGAAACTAGATGGTCTCATTTTTGAACTATTATGACCCTTGCACAGATAGAAAATATTTCTGGGATATTGTGGTCAATAGTGGCTTATTAGCCACAAAAAAGATTATCCTCGCAAGTGACCTAAACTTTACAGTTTCTGCTAGTGAAGTGTGGGGCTCCAAAGAAATATTAGACTCGTTTGTAGAGTATTTTATAGTAATATTTCAAGACTATGGAGTGGTTGATATTGTTCCTATTGATTATGTTCCTACATGGTGCAACATAATAGGAGGGTTAGAGGGAATATCCAAAAGACTAGATAGAGTGTTTATGTCAGAAGATCTTGTCTCTTCGGTAGGGACGTATAGATCCTGGGTTTCTTATCTGTACATCTCTAATCATCCTTCTGTTGTGTTGCAGTTTGATGATGGTCAACGACAGATATCTTATTCTTTCAAACTAAACCCTATCTGGCTAGAAGACAAGGGTTTTAGTGACTTAGTTTATTCAGTGTGGAAATCCTCAGAGTTTGATTCAGAACCTTCAGCGATGAGAAGATTTTTATGGAAACTAAAATCTCTAAAAAACAAAGTGATTGGATGGGAGAAAGTACAAAAGAAGTTGAGACTCCTTGAGCTAGAATTTGTAGAGGATGCCTTAGAGATGTCATATAAGTATAAATCCAATGGGAGGGAATCAATGGATGTTGAAATCTATATCAAAGAGATGGAAAATAAAAGGCTTAAGTATCTCTTAGCTGAGGAAGAAATCTGGAGACAAAAGAGCAGCACCATTTGGCTACAACAGGGAGATCGAAATAATTTTTTTTTCACCATTATACTACTCATAGAAAAAATCAAAATGCAATATGGGAGATGAAGGATGGCATTGGAATAAATCACTCTGGATAGAAAGATATCGAGACTGAAGTTGTGAGACACTTCAAATCTTTCTACGATGATTCTGGGCAGAACACCATTGCCAATCAAGTGAATGCAATGCACTTTTATCCTAGCTTTTTCTCTGAGAGAGATGTTCAAGAGCTTGCGAAAACTAGTTCTGTAGAAGAAATACAATTTATTATGAAGCATTTTTCCAAGGACAAGAGTCCTGGACCGAACAGTTGGACGATGGAATTCTTTCTCTCATTCTTTGATTTGATTGGGAATTACGTTCTAAAAGCAAAGGAGGAGTAAAGGAGAACCAGATCGATGGTAAGTTATTTAAAATCGACCTTTATATCTCTTATAACTAATGATGGGTGTTATATATGCACTAAAAACACAGTAAAAACCCTTAATTAAATTGTCAACCTAGGGTAAGTAAACTTAGAGTTGTAGCAAAATATATGCCAAAAGTAGAAGGGCTGGTAGGAGTTTAGTCTAACTAATGAAGGTAGCTATCTAAGGCTAATCTACTCAAGAAAAACTATCTAATGAGCAAACTCTACTAAGCAACTTGAAACTAGGTAACCTAAGTACCTTTAGGCCAAGGATCAATGGATAGTTCCTAAGAAAGAAAGTAAAACCCTATGTAAAGAAAACTAGTTCAACAATAAGAAAAGACAAACTACTAAGCATAATAATGAGCAACTAACAAAAGAAAATTGTTTTAAGTTTCCAACCTACATTCAATGAGAAACTACCCTATGAAAGAAAATAAATAAACAAGCAAGCAAAAACACCTATCTAACCTATTAAAGAAAATAGACAAGCAAGCAAAGACACCTAACTAACCTACTAAAGAAAAAGACGACTATCTAACCTACTAAAGCAAATAGACAAGTAAGAAAAGGAAACTAACTATTGCAAGTAATAAAAGTAAAACTTCTCATTGAACAACTATCTAGCCTAAGAGGCAAGTGGACTAAATACTCAATGCAAAACTATTTCTAATTCATGAAAGGAAATCTAAAAGGCAACTGGACTAAATGCTCAATGCAAAACTATTTCTAATGCATGAAAGGAAATCTATTTTATTGAAAGCAAGAAAGGATACCACCAATGCTTAATCTATGACAAGCAAACTACTATCTAATCTATCAAAGCAAAGTCTATCTACCCTACAACAGCAAATAAGACTATTTTCTAAACTATGAAAGCAACAAACTATCTATTCTGATCTATGAAAGTAGGAAACTATTCTTTAATCTATGAAAGCAAGAGAATTATTCTTTAACCTATGACAATTCAAATATAATGATGGTGGTTGTGTGAATGTCTTCGGTGTCGGATAATATCTCGATGGCACTTGAAAACAAACCACAATTCAAGTGGTATGAGCTCAACACTAATCTCAATGGCAAAGTGAAAGGTATGGATTAAACAATCCAATGAGAATTTAGCCATGACAAAACCAATGTTAGATACCCTACATATTCATGTATAAACCATCAACAACATAATGAGATCATCATTATACTTCTATACTACATAAGAAAAACTAGATTCAACCATTAACTAAGAAATATAATTGCAATTTAATTCTAGGAAAAGAAATTGCGTAAAATGAAACTATGCTATGCCTATTCTAACCATTCAAACTGCAATAAAGAAATGATTAAAAACAAAAATTAAACTATGATATTGAAAAGTAAACTAACAATCTATATTAACCAACAACTAATTAAACAAGATCTATATAAAATTGAAATAAGCATGCTATAATTAAAAACTGGAATTAATTCTATCCATCCATCAATCCTTGTCAAAGAAAGCCCAAATCAAACTTTGTTCTATTCTAATTAAACTCTGTTTTAAACTTTAACGATAAAATCATAAATCAAGCATAATCTAACATCTAATTGCATATGGGGTTAGTATAGAGACTTGAAATTATGTTCCTAATCTACGAGATCAATGCATTCTAACACATCTCATCATCCTAACCTGCAAAAGAGAATCAAAACAATTAAGCTACAAAAAAACTTGTTAGCACAATAAAAATATGCATGTACAGAAAATAAAAAAGAACATTTAAATTAGGAAATACATAAACAAACATGAAGACAGTTACCAGACTGTTGGTGGGCTCCCCAACAAGTCGTGGTCACTCTCTAAAAGCCCACCACGAGCTCAACAAGTCGAATTCACCATAAAAATAAAAAAACACAGTTCTGGCATAATCTGGCAATGTAAAAACTCAAAATAGAGTAAAAACATATTTGTTCCTATCACACTGATGTATCTAATGCTTAAATTATGTCTGACCATCCTAGTGGTATTTATAAGCTTACAGACATAGTGGTCGACTACAGGAGGGCCGAACCACTTCTAAATTCAGCAAATTACAATAAATGATGCCCTAACTGATAAACCAGAGCGAGTCAATAATCGCCCTCTTGAACAACTGGAACTTAGTTGTCGGGAGCTCAGTAGCTAGAGGGGGAAAGCATGAACAAAACCCATGTGCCCGATTTTTCCATCACTAGTCTCCAGTGCCATAACCGCCAAGTTGCCTTCCATTTCTATGCAATACGAAGTGTTGGACAGAGTGTTGGAACAAGTACTGGAATGAGTGTTGGATCAAGTGTTAGAACTAGAAACGTAGTGCGTTTTTTCCCTGTAACACCATAAAAACATGAATTAGCTCTTGGAAATCATAAAACATGATGAATTATACTTGATACAATCATTAATCATGAATTATACGTACCTTACGTCGATCATATGAATTTATCAAAAAATTCTTCAAAAAATCCTTCAAAAGATGAAAAACACACATGTACATGTGGCAAAAGTGTATAATAACTGTCATGAAAGTGATCATATCTTGGGCCCAACATTACCCCCACACTTACGATTTTGCAGGTCCCACTGCAAACAAAAATAAGTTACCCCTCGTGACTAGGCTTGCTGAGGAGGATCAGCTTTGGAAGCCTCTCCTTCTTGCTGTGTAAGCTTAGCCTTGTGCCTCTTGTGTTGCTTCAATTGTGCTCTGAGGCTACGGTTAGATTTAGTCATTTCATCAACCAACCATTGAAGGGAGTTGACCTTTGCCTGAAGGATTGCATTGTCATGATGAAGGTGTACATCTACTGTCTTCCTCTCTTCCAACTGTTGGAGAAGCTGATGGTTTTGTTTTTTTAGCTGCTCTATGGTTGGGACAGAATCAGTGATCTCTGAGGAAGGCTTAGATCCTTTGAGGGATGTGGAAAATCTATCAGTTTTAGGATCTAAAATGGGCATGGGTGAAGTAGGAGTAATGGGAGATCGACAAGGTGAGGTAGGTTCTAATTTTGTTTTCCTTAGTGGCTCTAATCCATCCGCAGAGACTTCCCTAGGTTTCTTATGAGGGCTCTCAAGGTCGGAGGACAGTTGGATGGGATCCGAAGTAGGTGGAGGTTTTGCATAAGGCTTTGTTCTTCTGTTCCGGGTACTCTTCCGAAAGGGTTCTTTACCAAATCGATTGGCTCCCTCTTGTTTGTGGGAATGATGGGAAAGTCTCATTGCATTACTTCTTGAATAGTTTTAGGTGTAGGATCAAGAGAGAGTGAAGGCATTGGGGGGTCAACAATAGGCTTCTTTTGGTCTTTTCTCTTGGTCTTTTTACCCGATGAAGAAGTAGGGACATCAACAAGATTTTGGTATCGTTCCAGCAAAGAGAGGGTTTTTGCAAGGGAGTTTGGAGTTCTTGGAGAGCGAGGCTTGGATGGAGAGATATCTTTTAGGCTAAGTGGCATTTTGTAGGTCTTAACTATCAAGTGAGGGTTTGCAAATTGGTAGATAAAGGAATCCCAAGTTTTCCCTTGTTTCTCTAACTCAACTAGAACAAGGAGCTTGACCAAGCCATGGTGAAAGAGACTGTTATGGGGGTTAGTCACATTCTTCCTCACTTGAGAGGACATATTCTCCAAGATTTTGAGAAAATAGAAGGGAAAGTTCAAAGGTTTGTTGAACAAAAAATGAGCCAACAATCTAAAATGACAAGCTTTGAAGGTGGAGAATATACCTTCACATGTAATTAACCTTGTGATGATGATGAGGGGGTTGATCAATTCTACCTTTATCCACTCCTTAGCATACCCTTTTTCTCCTAAAATGCTCTCGAATTCGGGCTTAAACACCCTATTGTAACTTGAGCATGACAATTGGTGGTTTTTGAACCATCTATCTCCCATTCTTGGGAGCTTTGTTGTAGCAGCAATGGACTCTTCTGTGACTTCAAAGGAAAGAGACCCTACATGTGTTGTCTTATCATCAAAACTGACTACAAACTGCATGGAGAGACCATCATCGTGGCCCTGCAAGATAGACAGAAATGGCCCCTAGCCAGCGCGCACAAACACTTTTCTACAATGTGCAAATTCAGGAATGGAAAATAAGTCTGCATAGGAGGAGGGTTCATATCTCCTGGGCATTGTGACAGAGGTGGAATTCATCAAGCAAGTGCGTAATCAAGACAAGCAATGGCACAGATTGAGCATAGGCCGAATGCGTTTTGGATAGAGGACGAGATAGAAGAGGTTGGATGCAATTTATTAATGCAGAGGAGAGAAAATGGCAAAGGAAAATGGAGATAATGGTTGCCCAACCCGATTTTGGATGCATATATAATGGAGTAGGTTACCCACATGTGCGTACGAGATTCCATGTGTCGAGAATTCGAATTTGAAGGCTCGATTTTTTGGCAATGTAATGGTGCATATTTAGATCAATGTCCAAGTCTTTTGACTTGGAAATTTGATCATAAACATATGAAGCATCTTTTAATCAATGCCTACAACCAATTTAATTGAATGTAATTGAATTCTGGTTACCTGGAATCTAGGACAGTTACTGGTGTGTAATTCACATGGCACCTCGTTCGGCATCTCATATGACACTTCATCTGGTACCTCATACGGTACCTCTATGTTAAGTGCATTTTCACCTCTTATAATGGATAGCCTGCAACTTTGAAGTGTTTTTTACAATCACAATAGTTAATGAGAAAAGGCAAGATGCTCCATGCTCACTCAATCTTCTTGCATATGACATATAATGTCAAAAACCTACAATGAGTGAGTTATAGCAAGCATAAAACATGTATGGTAAACCTACAATATGCAGTTTGTAATGAAACGATAAGTCGATAAAGAGTGGTCTGTTAAGTATGTGTTCAATAATTTATAGCACACAGGAGTTAAGCATTTAAAAATAATCATGACTATCAATGTAATAACATGTATAATGGTAATAATACAAAATTATTGCAAAGACTTATTTCTCTAGGCAATGATCATTTGTTAGATTGTGAACCCCTCCCCCACACCTAAGTATTGTGACACCTCACAATCAAAAGTATAGGAAGCCAGTCAGTATCCCCCAATAGTCAAAGATTTATAGTATGTCAAGTGTAGAAATAAATTTCACAGATTGGTCTAACGAGACACTTAGGGGATGGCCGCACCTATAGGATAAGAGATCCTATATATAGATAAGAAGAGGTAGGCAAGAGAGTTTTGAGATAGTCTTAGAGTTATTTCCTAATGGAAATTTTATGGAGTTCATTAACCTTAGCTTAACCACACATAATTCATATCAGCTTTGTCTGCAAGTAATGCCATACATTGGGACAAGTTTAAATTTATTATTTATTTTTGTCAGATTACCATCCTCGCTAGGTAGAATGCCCCGCTACCAGTAAGCCTGTTCTGTAGTCCAGCAGGTTTACCTAGTCATACCATAGGATGGTACCCACTGCCAGCAAACCTGTTCAGTATCCCGACAGGTTAGCCTCTTAAACTCTCAGAGACTGGCCCTCCATCTTTTAAGATTTTAGTATAAGATTGCTTATGAAAGAAGATGGGGGAACAACTCTGAAACAACTTTTTCTTTCTTTTTCTTTTAAATTGGGATGGTATTTATGTTAGAGGATGACTTTCCGTTATATTATTAGTGATTGTCCCGATGTAAGGGGTACTTAAGTGGATGTGGCCTATCTAAAGATATGATATAATCAATATATTTAGTGTGTAGTGGATGGTACCATTGAGAAAGAATAGAAAGCTATCTCTAGGCTCAACTCACTTTCTTCTTTTGTAATTATTATGATGTTTCCATGACTAACTGCTAATTAGACCTCCTTGTTACTCTTTGATAAAGACACTTGACTCACTTACTCATGTTTCTTGGAAAAACTATACGAGAGACCTCTAGGCTTGATATTTATGGTATCACTTCCTTATATAATGGTGAAGAGTTTCAAGAGAAACTTCTTTAGAATGCCTTAAAAAATGATAATTTTTGCAAAAACATGGCGAATTACAGTAAGTCAATATTCATTTGATGCTTTAGCAGACACAAAATTCAAGTATAACAATTTTTTGAAGAAAGATCCTTGAAACTGTGTACTCTCGGTGAAATAATTACTTACAGAAACCTCTAGAGTTGCCTTATTAACAAAATTCAAAAACTATTTACATATATATAGTAGGAAATTCAGAAAAAAAATTAAAGAATAAGGGGGGACTTCCCCATCTACTAAGGCCAATTCCTTGTTAGCTGTCATGACGTGTAGAAAATCCTCTCTGGAAGTGGGCTTATGATAAAATTTAAGTCGGTGTCCATTTACCACAAAGGAGACTTGTCCATCGTCAATTGTTTTAATTTTTACAGCTCCATTGTCATATACAATGTCTACCTCATAAGGTCCCAACCAATGGGTGGTAAGTTTGCCTTTGAAGGTTTTGAATTGGGATTCAAACAACAGAGCCCAATCAATAGGCTGGAAGTGCTTCTTCTTAATATACTTTTCATGCCACTTGCTCCTCTGGTTTTGGACTAATATCATCTGTTGGATGGCATCTTGCCTGATTTCATCCAACTCATTCAATTGTAGGGCTCGTTGCTTCTAAGACTCATCCAGGTTCAATCCTAACTCTGCGGAAATATGGAAGGTCCTTACTTGGAATTCTATAGGTAAAAGTACTTGTTTCCCGTACACTAGATCATAAGGCGTATGCCCAGTGGTATTCCTCCAGGTGGTCCGATATGCCCACAAAGCCTCTGGGAGCCTATCAACGCAATCCTGGTGATGTAATTGAACAGTCTTGATCAAGACTGATTCCAAAACTTTGTTTCTGGATTCTACCTGACCATTGGCTTGAGGGTGGTATGGAGAATATTTACAGTTTTTAATCCCATATTTCTCTGTCAGCTCTTTCATCAGCTTGGAAGTGAATTGAGTGCCTTGGTCGGTAACAATTTCACGAGGGACACCAAAGAGGATAAATATGTCTTCATAGATGAATTCAACAATAGATTTCTCTGTGGCCCTAAATAGGGATTTTGCCTCTACCCATTTGGTGACATAGTCTGTTCAAACCAAGATATAGTTCTTCCTACGGGACGTGGGTGAAATTGGTCCTACAAAGTCAAGGGCCCATTTTTCGAAGGGTTTTATCATAACTTGGGCCTGCAAAGGCATTTTGTCATATGACATAGATCTTCCTATCCTTTGGAAACTATCACAACTTCTCACATACTTAACAATGTCTTTCAAAATGCTAGGCCAATAGTAACCCAAATGTAACACCTTATATGATGTACGTTTGTCAGAAAAATGGCCACCACATGGTCCATCATGACAGCTTCGTAGTATATCAGGTACCTCGTCCTCTCAGACACATCTACAAATAATCAAATCAAGACTTGTGCGAAAAAGATCATGAACAACCCAAGAGTAATTAGCACTCTGTGTAATAGTTTTCCGCTTTTCATGAGGTGACAAATGAGACGGTAACTTCCTAGTCGCCAGATAGTTTTCCATGTCTGCAAACCATGGGGTATTGACAGAAAGGGAAAAGAGGTGATCGTCTCAGAAACTATCATCTAAAGGGATAGCATCGTCCTCATTTTTTATTCGGGAAAGAAAGTCATCTACTACATTATCCTTTCCAGGTTGGTCAAGAACAATGATATTAAATTCTTTCAATAACAAGAGTCACCTAGCCACTTGGCCATTAGTTATAGGCGTGTTCATGAGGAATCTAATGGAGGAATGGTCGGTGTGTACAAATACTTCATAACCTATAATGTAATGACAAAATTTGTTGATAGCATGAACTGGTGATATCGAGAGGGGGGTGAATCAGTATCAAGTACAATTTAAAACCTTTTTCAACTTATACTTAAACCATTCAATTATATCCAATGAGAAATGAACAATAGTATAAGACTTACACCAAGTAATGACTTCCAAAGGTAGCTACATCTTCCAAATGTAGAGGGAGGGATAAACCTCCAAGAGAAAGATAGAATCCTCTAATATAAAGAGAGAGTTGAACTCTCCATCCTTTCCCCTTCCTTCCACCCAAGAATATATGAGATATAATAAAACTTTACATTAAATCATCACCATCAACCAATCATCACATAGAACCTGATAATGCTTCCCGATACTTCTTTAATATTTGCAATTCTTCATTTCTTGGAGTAATATAATCTTGTAGATAATATTACTCAATGTATTCTCTGAAATTCCTCCAAGTTTCACTCCTTGAATCCTCCCCAAAAAGAAGTTATAGAGAGAATGGTATACCTTGTTCAATTCTGGATTATTCAGGAGACCGAACTTGTACAGAATGCCCCATGCTCAATATTTAACATCTGATTCTAAAACTCACACACAAGAAACTATAGTCTGTACTATTTCCAATGAAATTTTTCCCACATCATTTGGATTCTCTATGAAGAAGTTATGATTGTTTTACCCGGGACACCTGTTTATTGACTAGCTTCAGGACTGGTCACAAACTATATCTTCCATAGAGTTTATCTCCATAATTATAGCGAATCAAGAGATGAAATTTTTACCACGGGTACCTTGATATGTCTTCTCAATACCATAGAAATGTCACCATCTGAATCATTCTAGAAAACAATTTATAGAAAAAATGGTAAGATGACCCGAAAATAACATACCTTAGAACACATCACCAAAAGACTTCATCCTCCCTTGAAATCCGGCCTTCTTTACTTCTGATTTCCTCTGAAATTTGAATTCTATATCAAATGAATGTATAATGATATTTATTTATACCATTTATGTCACTTTCATTTAACATTAGGGCCAACCTAACACTTTCTTATTTTGT
>JASDQU011027396.1:0-17644 GCA_032191745.1 Picea mariana | reverse complement strand
TAGTTTTCTCCCGCTTTGGGTTTCCACGTAAAAATACTGGTGTATTGTGTATGTGTATGATTGCTCATTTTTTAATTGTTTATTTACTCTGTAACTATCAGATGATAATGCTACATTGATATAACACTTTCATTTTTTGTTTAAAAAGGATTGAATTTCTCTATTACTGATTCACTCTCCCTCTCAGTAATCCACACTGTTTTCATAAAAGAACATTTCTTGAAATTCACCAACAACCTCTCTTATTGTATCCTCCTCAACACCATTTTCAAATTTCTCAAATGTTCCTTTTCAATCTTACTGAAAATTAGGATATCATCTAAATGAAAAATAAAAAACTCACCAATAAAATCTTTTAGAACTTCATCCATTACCCTCATAAATGTATTGGTGCATTTGTTAATCCAAATCACATAACAAGCCACTAATACAATCCTTCATTTGTTTTGAATGTTGTTTTCCATTATGTTATCATATATAGTTTTCAAGGGAACCATATCGTCCAAATTTGAGGTCTGCATAGGAAGCGTCCAAGCGCAACATTCAAAAGCAGTCCATTTCGAGCTGAAATACAAGCTAGAAAATAGGTTCATGTTCAACAACAGAGATCCTATATACAGTTCAGATTAGTGTCTCTCAGACAGTCGAAGTTTAAAATTTTCACAAGGATTAACGACTAGCCGAGCATTTTGATGTCCCGAAGTAAATCTAAGAAATTGAAGGCTGAGGACACACGTCGATAGATATCACACTTTGGGAATTCGACGATTCATAGAAGTGAGTGAGCAAGCAGAAGAAAACTCCCAAATTACGAACTCCTGAAGTGAATCTAGGTCGTCCAAATCAAGAGGCCACGCATCACCAGATATGTCACTTCCGGAATTCGACACTTGGGAGTATTTTTTAATTGTTTAATTAATCTGCAACTATCAGATGATAATGCTACATTGATATAACACTTTCATTTTGTGGTTAAAAAGGATTGAATTTCTCTATTACTGATTCACCCTCCCTCTCAGTAATCCAACATTGTTTTCATAAAAGAACATTTCTTGAAATTCATCACCAACCTCTCCTATTGTATCCTCCTCAACACCATTTTCAAATTTCTCAAATGTTCCTTTTCAGTCTTACTGAAAATTAGGATATCATCTAAATAAACAATGAAAAACTCACCTATAAAATCTTTTAGAACTTCACCCATTACCCTAATAAACGTACTTGGTGCATTTGTTAATCCAAATGACATAACAATCAACTAATACAATCCTTCATTTGTTTTGAATGTTGTTTTCCATTATGTTATCACATATAGTTTTCAAGGGAAGAATGTTGTCCAAATCTATGGTTTTCACAGCAAGCATCCAAGAGCAACGTTCAAAAGAAGTCCATTTCGGGCTTAAATATAGGCTATCAAATAGGTTCATGTTCAAAAACATAGATCCTATATACAGTTCATATTATCGGCTCTCAAATAGCTGAAGTTTAAAAGTCACACAAGGATTAATGAATAGCCAAGAGTCCTGAAGTCCCGAAGTAAATCTAAGCAGTTGAAGGCTAAGGAAATGCGTTGATAGATCTCACACTTCAAGAATTCGATACTTTGGAGAAGTGCATGAGAAATTTGGAGAAAAATACTGAAGCCCAAACTCCTGAAGTGAATCTAGGTTGTCCAAATCGAGAGGCCACGCATCACCAAATCTATCACTTCTGGAATTCAATAATTCGAAGGATTGTGCGAGAAAGAAGAAGAAAAAGGCTCAAAGCACAAACTCCCAAAGAAAATATCATTTGTCCAAATCAAGAAGCCATGCGTCATCATATCTCTCACATTGGGAATTCTACACTTCGAAGGATTGTGCAAGAAAGCAGAAGAAAAACTTCTGAAGTAATTGAGACTCATTGATGTTTGCAGTAGGAAGTAGGGTCCATCCAAGAGTGGCACATGGAATCAAAATTAGGGCTTCCCTAGATCATATATCACAACTATATCAATGACCACACTTCATTGTGGGGACAGAACATGCTCTAACGATAAAATTCTTGAGTGGTCCTGCAATTGAAACCATGGTATAATGAAAGAGATACATGGCGAAAGGTGGTGAATTGCAGGCTCAAAAGAGGTGTGAATCCAAAACTCTTATGATAGCCCCACAATCATGGTCTTATATAATGATAAATCCAAGAGGAACACATGGCTTCCCCCTAGGCATTAGGCAGTGCTTCAATCCGTAGGAGGATTCAGTTAATGAAAAAGGACTGGCAAATGAAGCCTCAACTCAGTCCATAAATATAAGGCACGAAATCTCTAACCGAGGAGATAGAACTATTAGCCTAAGGTACCATGATGGATGGTTTCATATTGCAGGCCCATATTGATCTGATCTTGCATCTGACAGGTAGAAACATGCATAGCCTAACAGAAAGATAAACAGACGAAAAACTTTAAATGATATGGCCAGATCATAGTCTTGGAAGTGGTGGACTGATCTGATTATAAATAGATCATTTTAAGTTTTGTAAAGGGGGAGGGTGTTCAGAGGTTGGATACTCAAGAGAGATTTAGGCACAGGGCACTGTATTTTTCAATTTGTAAGCCTGAGGGGCATGGATTATAATTATTATGTTATTGAATATTCCTTTGAGTTGTTTTATCAGACTCTCTTCCTAGTTTACATGTTTTTTTGTTTCTTCTTGTCTGGATGTAGCATCTATGATCTATGGATTCTTGAGGCGATAGAGGATATCTTGTCAGCTTTCCCATATTTCATAGTTTATCTCTCAGACACTTTCTATTTTCTTCTTGTCTAGATGTAGCATCTATGATCTATGGATTCTGGAGGTGGTAGAGGATCTGTTGTTGTCTTTCCCATCTTTCATTTTTTATCTCTTAGACACTTTCTATTTTATTCTTGTTTGGGTGTAGCATCTATGAACTATGGATTCTTGAGGTGGTAGAGGATTTGTTTTCATCTTGCCCATGTTTCATCGTTTATCACCCAGACCCATTTTGTCTTCCTTCTCATCATCACCACATAAATCCTTTGTCTTATCATATGTTTAAATGCCTTCATTGAGTAGAATATTTATTACTCCATTTCCCAACAGTCTAGGAATGATCTGCAGTAACCTTTGTTATATTTTTCTTTCTTTCTTGTTGATCCACCTCCTCAAACCATTTAAATACATTTTAATTTTGATGGGTATTGGTCTTATCCTCTAAAAGTCTGAGGGTGATTCTCAGTGCTAACATTCATGGCACCATTTTCGGGGATGGAAGTGAAGATATCTTTTCTGGGAGAACGAAAACAAAAACATCTAGTTTTAGAGGGTGAATTGAAGCTAGACACATTGTTCTGACTGCTTATCTTTAACCATGGCGACTCCACTATGCAGAATGTGTTGGTGACTCCACTGAAAGGTGAAAAATCAAATGTCTATGGAGGCTATCCTTTCCATAAATTTTTCCCCACTCAACTTTTGAGCCATAGTTGGTTATCCACATCCTGTGCCTCATATCGATGAATGGAAAGATCTGCTGCCAATATTTTATGAAGGTAAGAATGACATCCCTCTTGAACATGTTCTTGGATTTCATGATTTGATACAACATCTTGACATCCAACATGAGCACATATGTATGAAGTGGTTTATGTAATCTCTTATAGGATATGATTTTATTTGGTATCACTCTCTTGAGATTTCTATCATTTCTTCACTCGAAGAGTTTCATGTAGCTTTCAATATGCATTGTCAAAAATTTTATTCCTCTGAGTTAATTTGTCATAGTTGTTGTGAGGAGTATAAACACTATGTTTAGGATATATCTGATTCTTATGAAGGCTGTGAGAATCAACAAGATACCTTGGATGAGGAATCAACTTTTTCTCTTCCCTATTCATATGCATCATATGAAAATTTTATTTGTTTTCTTAGTAAGGAAAGTGTATAAATCAAGTTTGTTTTGCAAGATTATTTTATTTGTATCCTGGTCTCTAAAAAGCCTAGATATGAGCAATCTATTTTTTATTCATATGATGATGATAAGATATTGCCTCCTAGATTGAATATTGAAAGGAAAAATTGTGTTTAATAATGAAGAACATTTTTCTCATGTTCGGAAGAAGATGCCTCTTGGTATGTCATTTCAGGCTCCTCTTTTATTTGATCGTTATGGAGACAGTGATGAAGATACTGAGCTATTTTTTTTCTTAGAAGCAAAGAGAATTAGCAACCAACTTTCTAATAACATTTAATCTTTTACTAAGAGCAACATGATAGAGAGAAAGAGGCAGCCATTGGTATACATGAGGAGATTTCTTTCCATCAGTGAGCATATGTTATTAGAGGGGGAAAAAGAGAAGTGGATCAAAAAACCGCATCATCCTTTCACTCACATGTACTTGCACAAACATTCAACCATATGTGAGTAGGTGTAAAGCAAAGAAGGATTTATGTGACCAACCTAGTAAGTTTTATCACCTATTATATGACTCTGTAGGGGAGTGCATGGAGTTGTATTTCCTCAATATACTTAAGGCTTCAAGATTTATCTTACCTTCATCATTGGGAGGTAATATGAAGGATATAATTAATTTTCTTTCACAATTTTACTGTCCCTTGTTGATCAGTGATAGAGAAAATAAATTTTTAGTTAGGAGGTTACTTGAATGGCTCTGGTGGAAGTTTTCTTTCACCTAGCACATTGAAAAAATCAGTTAGTTTAGGATTGTACATAAATAAAATCCATCTAGAGCATGTACATTTGTTTTCTTTTTTTAAGTAGGGTAGTGTACATGTCAGTTTGTTGTCCTAAAAAATATGTATTTGAGGTCGAATCCACAACCCAATAGCTAAGGCACTGGAACTACTTGTTCTTGGTAGCTCACAGGGAGCATGCCATCCCCTGTGGAGCCCAATTTTATCACATATAGTTGTCAAAGGCAGTAGGTCGTCCAAGTGCAACATTCAAAAGCAGTCAATTTCGGGCTAAAATATAGGCTAGCAAATAGGTTCATGTTTCACCGACGAAGATCCCATATATATTCCAGATTAGTGGCTCTCAGACACTCGGAGTTTAAAATTCACACAAGGCTTAACAACTATCCAAGCATCCTGAAGTACCGAAGTAAATCTGAGCCATTGAAGTCATAGAACATGCATTGACAGATCTCGCACTTCGGGAATTTGACACTTTGGAGAAGTGCACAAGCAAGCAAGACAAAACTCCTAAAGCTTTAACTCCTGAAGTGAATCTCAATCGTCCAAATCAAGAAGCCATGTGACACCATATCTCTCACTTAAAAAAATTTGACACTTCGGATGATTGTGCGAGCAAGCAAGAGAAAACATATTGAAGCCTGAAATCCCAAATTGAATCTCCATCATCCAAATCAAGAGGCCATGTGTCACCAAATCTCTCACTTAAGGAATTCGACACTTTAGAGGATTGCATGATCAAGTAGAAGAAAAACTCATGAAGTAATTGAGATTCATTGATCTTTGCAACAGGAAGGAGGATCCATCAAAGAGCGGTGCATGGAAGAAAAAGAGGGGTGTCCCCAGATCGAAGATCATGACTAGATCAATAGGCATGCTTCAATGTGAGGAAAAAACATGCTCGAATGATAAAGTGCTTGAGTAGTCTCGCAATTGAAACCATGGTATATCGAGAGAGTTATGTGGCGGAAGGTGCTGAATTGCGAGATCAAAAGAGGTGTGAATCCATACCACTTAGGATGTCCCCGCAATCATGTGCTTATATAACAACAAATATGAGAGAAACACATGGCCTCCCCTTAGCCATTAGGCCGCGCTTCGATTCCGAGGAGGATTCAGTTAATGAAAAAGGACTGGTAGTTGAAGCCTCATATCAATCCATAAATATAATGCGTGAAACATCTATCCAAGGAGACATAAATGTTAGCACGAGGTACCACGATGGACAGTTTTGTCTTGCAATCCCATACTGATCTGAGCTTGTGTCTGATAAGAGGAAACATCCATAGCCTGAAAAATAGATGTACAGACGAAAAGATTTAAATGAGATGGCCATATTACACTCTTGGCAGTGGTGGAGTGATATGATTATAAATAGATCAATTTAATTTTTGTAAAGGGGGAGGGGGTTCAAAGGCTGGAGATCCAAGAGAGATTTAGGAGCAGGGCACTGTATTTTTCAGTTTGTAAGCTTGAGGCGCATGGATTGTAAATATTGTTTTATCATCATTTCTTCCTATTTTAAATGTTGTTATGTTTCTTCTTGTCTGGATGTAGGATCTATGATCTATAGATTCCTGAGGTGGTAGAGGATTTGTTGTCAAATTGCCCATATTTCATCGTTTATCTCTCAGACACTTTCAGTTTTCTTCTTTTCTAGATGTAGCATCTATTATCTATGGATTCTTGAGGTGGTAGAGAATTTGTTGTCATCCTTCCCATATTTCATCATTTATCTCTCACACACTTTCTATTTTTTTCTTGTCTGGATGTAGCATCTATGAACCATGGATTCCTTAGGTCATAGAGGATATATTGTCATCTTGCCCATTTTTCATCATTTATCACTCAGAACCATTTTGTCTTCCTTCTTCTCATCACCACATAAATCATTTGTCTGATAGAAATTTTAAATTCTTTCATTGAGCAAACTACTTATGACTCCATTTCCCAATGGTCTTGGACTGATATGAAGTAACCTCTGTTATATTTTCCTTTCTTAAATTCTTGATGATCCACCTCCTCAAACCATTTAAATACATTTTACTTTTGATGGGAACTGGGCTTATCCTCTAGCAGCCTGAAGGTAATTCTCAGTGCTAACACATTCATCTCCCTCTCTCATCCTTATTTGATGATAACCACTCTTCAAGTCTATTTTTGAAAAATAAATAGCCCCACTCAAGAAATCCATTAAATCATCCATTATGGTTAAAGGAAATATATACCTGATGGTTATCTTGTTGATGGTTCTAGATTCTATGCACATTCTCCAACCTCCATCCTTCTTTAGACTCAACATAGTTGGTATTTCACATGTGCTCAAACTTTCTCTGATCAAATCTGTATCCAACAACTCTTGGAATTTCTCCTTGAACTCTTCATTTTCTTGAGGGGTCATTTTGTATGTTTCTTTGTTCGACAAACTTGCTCCTTGAATAAGGTCAATATGGTGAATGATACTTGTGATGGGCGATAAAGTGGGAGGTAATGCATCCACCACAATATCAACAAAGTCATCCAATAAATATTGCACCTATATAGGGAAATTATTCATTGAAGTATTTGTGAGAATGACTCTCATCTTACCTACAAAAAAAAACTGTAGTTTCTGGTCTTTCTTGACTTCTTTCAAGAGTTCCTTCCCTTTCATCCAAAGTATACTAGAACTAGATTCTTCCTTGACTCCTTTATCTTCTATTGGCAACAACATATGATTACAACCATTCTTCTCAAGGGTATAAGTTTTCTTCCTCCAAGAATGTATGAAATTCATGTCATATTTCCAAGTTCTTCCCAACAGGACATGACAAACATCCATGGATATAACATCACATAAAAATCCATCCTTATAACCACCTATTTTAAACTCAACTTTACATTGTCGAATTACCATGACTTGATGTCCTTTCTGCAACCACAACACCTTGTATGGATTTGGATGTGAAGTCATCTCCAACTTCACCTTTTCCACCATCTCCATGGATACGAAGTTATCAATGCTCCCACTGTCTATGATCACCTTACATATACTATGTCTAGTCTTGTAAGAAGCTCTGAACAAATTGTTCCTCTGGACTGGTTCTCATACCTCTTTCTCTAGATATACGAGAGATTTACTAATCATGAGTGATCTTCCTTATTCCTTTGCTTCTTCCTTCATATATGTCTCCACATTCCTCTTCTTCTATGCTTAAAAAATGTGAGCTTCTCCACCTCTTGCATTTTTCTTTTCAAGACATTCCCAAGACATGTTCCCTGTTTTTCCATAGGAAAAAGACTTCACTTCTCCTCCTCTACCTCTGGGAAAATAATTTCTTCCTACATAGTCTCCTCATCTAGAAATTCCTCCTCTCTTTGTCTAACTATTATATCTTCCATCTTCTCCTCTTGGTTTCTGGAACTTTTCTATGATAGTTCCTCTTCCTTTGTTAGGAGTTTTTCCCCCTATTCCATCGACTTTGTTTCCTTGCCAACTTTTCTTCTACCTTCAAGGATACTTGATAAGGATATTCCATAGTTATCATTGCCATCATGATAATCTCATCTTGGATTTCGTAACTCAATCCATTAATGTACCTAGCAACGTTTTCTTCATCATTCTCCTTGTGTCATGCTCTTATGTTCACCTTATAAAAAATTTCAATATACTCTTTCACCGAAAGAGTATATCCTTGATCTTATCTACCATTNATATACTCTTTCGGTGAAAGAGTATATCCTTGATCTTATCTACCATTCTATCCAAACTCTTAATTTTTGTCTTAAATTTCCTCCTTCTATAAGCTTGCAACTCATCCAACCATAAAGTTTCATGTCCCTTCAATCTGGTCACTGCATGATTTACCTTCTTATTATCATAAATTTCCTCAAAGTCAAAGTACTTATCTAAAGAACTTATCTAGTCAACAAATTTTTCTACATTCAAATTAACTTCATACATCGAGACTTCCATCTTTTCTATGGTTCTCAGTTTGATATTATCTCTCAACAGTCACTCATTTGCTTCTTGTTCTCCTACAACTTCTTCTGCTTATACATCTTCACTTTTAGCTTCACTGACATCACCATCTTCGGGTGCTCTTCTTCTTTTTGTCTCCATGGCATCCAACCTTACATGAAGTTGTCTCATTTCTTCTTCCATTGCTGCATTAAATACATGTCTCTCCTTGCATCTTTTCAACGACATGATTCTAAATTTTTATTTTCTCATAGAGATTATTTCCTACTTTGATACCAGTTCATGAAAACCCCCACCACTCCCAAGGGCTCGCATGACCTCTCAATCTAAGGATCATTCACTTAAGGGAGATGAATTAGCTCTTGTGTCCTTATTGAACCCTCAAAATACTCTACCACATGTATTTTTCTTTCTCTCTGCGTGAAACTTTGCATTCGCGAGGGTGTGATAACTTCAGTGGAGAAATACACATGACCTCAGGCCAAAACTGTAGGCTAAGATATTTAAATAGTGGGAACTTCAACACTTTGGATCTCTGAGATTCAAGAGTCCCAACAACAAAACCCTACAAGCCTCTCGAATGTTGAATTTGCGAACAACCGAAAAACATTGACGATCAACAACTCACACTATGCACTGAGATCTAAGGACCAAAAATATTTTGGGACTCTTGGCTTCAAGAGTTTTACCCACTCCAACATGAAATATCTCTAAACTCGCGAAGGATGAATTTATGAATAGATTAGGGACTTTGTATATTCTCACAACTTACACTAACAAACCTTCTATAGTTCCAAAATATGAACATGTGAAGGGGCCTCAATCAATGGTCCACATGTCCACACCAACGGATGATCAGGATGGACTCTGGCCTTTGGGCCTATTGGCAGCCCGACATGTTTTTGCTATTTTGAATGACAAACAACACTTCCTGTAGTTGCCTTCACCTCATCATATAAATATCACTATTTGGGGGTGATTATCAGATTATAAAAGATGTTTGATTATTCTTTTTTTTTACTTTGTGTTTTCATGCTTGATTCATGACTGAAAGAATGAATCAAGCATGGAAAATTAATTTCTTATTATATCCCTATTCAAAACATGGTTTTTAAAGGTTCATTGCACTTACATCTTATTTAATACTTGAATGATTTTTCCTTTTTTAGTTTGTTTGAATGTCGATATAATACCAAGTGTTGATTTGTATTTTGATTTGTAAACATATCTATTTGAACCCTTTGAAAATTGACCATATTCATTGCATGACATGCAAATTAATGCACACGCATCTTGTCCTGTACCTGATTTGTGGCTGGCAGAGAGAATAAGCAGGCTTTGCATTACAAGTTAAGGTTTTATGTTATGTTTTGTACTCAAAACTTTCATTACCAGGAGGTGAGTGAGGGGTTTATCAACAAAGTCACAGGGCTCTTATCCTCCAGTCAAAATTGGTTTAAGAACTCGAAAATCGACGGTATTCATGTTCGGTGCCCTGGAATATTTTCATGAGCTCCAGAAAGATTGATTGTTGTGATAAAGGTATTCATGTTTCTCTACTTAAGGTTAGATGGCATGATCTCTTATCAGTTCTTAAGCAGTTTATAGCCTATGAAGGCCATTATGGCCTAGTGTTTCTTTATCATGTGAGGTTTCTTATGCACTTTATAGGTTTCCATATGAATTTTCTGTTTTATTTACTAAGGAATCTGTACAATATGTTGAAAAGATATAAGAAGAAGAGCCTCGACTTTAGCCTCTTTCACCATGGTTTAATTAAAATGTTGTTGGTTCATCATTTGACAACCCTGGGTGATGATTGGGATGGGTTGTTAGCCCGAAATGATTTTTTTATAGCCACTCCTACAGAAACCCCTATGTTGGATAAGCCTATGATAGAGAAACATGTTTATATCTCAAGTGATAAGCCACAATGTTTGGAGGAAAACCCTCGTTACAAGGAAATACTCGATCATTTTTTGTATGGGCAACAGGATGTTGGTTCTAAGTTTAATGAAACCCTTAAGCATGATTTAATTGTTATCCACAACCCTACTATAAAATCCGATAGTAAAGACCCTCACAAACAATCAAAACAAAAGAAATCAATGTTAGGGTTCCGAAATAAGAGGGTTGGTCGACTCATTTTGAGAAGTCTATGTAATTGATCTAAGCCTCATTTGATCCATATTAGTGATTGGTTTAAATGGTAAAATGGTTTTTTACCTTTTATTACAGTCATGTTATTTTTTAAATCAAATCTGTTAAACTTGGATTTATTTTACCAATATAAGACTAGCTACAGAATTGAGAGATTTTGTAGCCAAGTCAATTTCATATAGAATTTAGTAATTATTTGTTAATAAAATTTCTAAATTGTTCCTATTTCATTTTTCAGGACATGATATATCTGATGTTGATCTTATCGAATGGAACATGTTTGATCTAGTTGATCAGTATCTCCTTTTGTTTATTTTCTAAACAGGAAAAAACTTTCATAAATTTTGAAGATATAGTTTGTTCATGAGTAGGTCTAGGCCCTCTATATTTGTAATGATTTGATTTTATAAGATCTGGTCCTATCTTAGAAGATAGGAAGTTTAGATTTAAAAAAAAAACTCTTTAAATACTCGATATTTTGTAAATGAGGGGCATCTTGGCCTGGAACCAATTATGAATGAATGATTTTCAAGACATATGGAACAACGTACACCTTTCGGCTTTAGTCCACTGCAGATGTTGTTTCATTCAAATTTTGTTTTATTTAATCTTTGATGTATTAATATGTTATGTAGCTTTAGACTCTTGATATGTTATGTTTCAGGATATTCATGTAATAAAAATTGTTCATAATTTGTTGTTCCATATATTACCACTGTGATCATCTTTTTTAATTTGAATATCAGGATTTCTATTTGATGCTTAAGTTGGGTAATGAAGTGAATCTATTGCACACAGATTTATCTGAATGTAATCATTGGAAATCATAAGATCAAATAATTAATATGTGTTCCCTTTTCATTTTCTAATCATAGATGGCAATACATCTTCTGAATTTATTCGGAAAGGTTTTAGTATAAAGTCTATTGCAGATTTATCTCGTAGGCATTGCAGCTGGATGTTCTTCATTCATAGAGAGTCTTGGACACATCTCAGGAACTGACATCAGGTTAGCTTCTTTTTATTTCTAATTTTTGTCATTTATATATTAGTGAAACCAGAAAGTTTAAGATTAGCTTTTGACTATCTGTACATTTGCATTTCATGGTTTAGTTAATTCAAGATTTGTTAGATTTATAAAAAGAAAACATAAAATATTTAAATGTGCTTTATTTATCTTCTTCTCAAAAGAAATTATTATTACATTGATTTTGCAAGTTTCCAGTAAATCTTGCAACCTGTAAATGTTGTTCATAAGTAAGATTCTTATGTTTTCTTTTTTTGCTTAAATACATTTACAATAGTTATACTAGAGTATGGATATATATATCATATTTTTTGTAGCATTAGTTAGTTATCCATTTCTCTCTATTTGAGGACTTTAGATTGGCTAACGGAGCCATTAAATCGATCAGAAGAAGTTACATCAAACGACTTGGGTTACTTAGGCAACCCTGAACCGAACTTGTTTTTCCTATCAATAAATGGTGCTAGAAGGAGGGCCTGATTGCAATTGATGGCAAACGGAAGTCGTAATACTCTTGCCCCACATACTTGCTCCCCTGTAGTAACATGTAGTCACTCAGACAAAAATGTTACTTCTTAAACAACAACTACCTTAAATGATAATCTTGATTTTCCCGTTGAACCAGTAACTCTAGCTCCTCAAGGGGCCAATGTACAAGAAATTGTTTGTTAGTCACTTATAAGGACACACAGTGCTTTGGTCCATATCAGGAAACCTGGTAGGCCTCTCAATCAAAATTCATATTTCTTGGAAATTTGAGAACAACTTGAAGGCACTGGTATGCCTTTAAATCCTTTAGAAGATAATACTACAGATCCTATTAGAACCCCTACTTTTGGAGATGGAGGATCTGGTATCCCATCTTCCCCACCTAGTTCATCTACATCCTCTTCGGGAGGAGATTCATATGACAAAGTTTGCTTCTCATATAAACCATCTCAGTCTTTGACACCACATACACCCATGGAAAACCAAAACAATCCCGCCAAACCCTGGCTCAATCAAGATGTCATCACTATACCTGGACCTCAACAGCCACTGCCAAAAAACCCAGAAAAATGGTTACATAAATTTGATCCGGATTCTAAGCAATATGTTGAAGATCACATAAACAAGTTTATGTTGGCCATAAGACTCCAAAGTGTATAGCATGAAGACGTAGTATGCAGACTCTTTCATTATACTTTTGAGGGCAATGCCTCCACATGGTATTTTTCCCAATAGCCCCAGAACATTGTCTCTTGGGACAAATTTGAAACTTGTTTCTTAGATAAATTTGGAGATGATAAGTTCCCTGAGGTCTTGTTTGTGGAACTCTCCAGCCTAAAAATGAACCCTAAGGAGAAAGTAAAATATTTTAACCAAATATTCCTTACGTTAAAAAATTGAATTCCCATAGATTCAATGCCTTTTAAGAGTCTAATTGTTGCATATTACGCCAAAGCTCTACATAATAATATAGCAATTTGGGTTAAAAGGCATAAAAAATCTACATTGTTGGAAGCCTTCCAGGAATCCATCCAAATTGAAAATGATATATTAAGCTTGAAAAATAATCTAAATAGTGAAACTGAAACAAATTCATCTTCTAAGAAGAAAATAGAAATCCTTATGAGATCTCCCGAAGTCAAAGGTCGACCGAAAACTTTAGACCTAGAAAGCTTGTAGAAATATTTTCAAAAAATATCAAATCGAGTCATTGACTTGAAGAGATAATTTGAGGACGCATCCTCAATAAAAGGGAGTTTTAAACCCCCTTTCAGAAATCCTTTTCCTCCCAATCGACCAAACCAGACCACCGAAGGTCTCAATTTCGAAATCTTGCAGTACGCTTTACAAACCACTTTTGAAGCACATGATAATTTTGTACCTCCTGAAAGTTTAGAAGACACAATTGAAGAAGAAGTAGATGAAGAAGAGGATTTATCTCCCAATATCTTCTGACACTTTTCTAACAATATCTTTCAAGCAAACTTTGAAACTATCCACCCTTACAACACGAGAAGCAAAACAAAAAGAAAACCGTCTTTTAAAATGAATAATAATGTGCCTCTAAAATAGTAAAAAAAGGATGAAATAAAACAGAGTTTAGTAGCCTCAGTCTTGGAATATGACTTGATTGAATATCTAAAAAAAATGAGGGCTAATATTTATGTTTACGAGCTTTTGAAATTTCCTCTTATTCTGTAGAAAATGCTTCAAAATATCACAGAAAACAATAAGAACAACGATCCTAGCAATAACAAGACTGTAGAAATCAGTTCTAAAATAGCCATAAAGATCCCCACTAAAACGACATCTGAACTTCCAGATAAAAGTTATCTAATTGAAAAAACTGTATCAAATGTAGATAAAATTGTTTCAGGGACAACGGTGAAAAATCAGCAGAATTATGTTGTTAACACTCGTAAAAATGTCCCGCCTTTCTTACTAAATTTTGCAATTTTCAATATAAATGTACATAATTTCATGGTGGACTTCGGTGCATCATCAAATGTGATGCCTTTATCTATTTTCTAAAAAATTAACGCAAAATTTCAACCTTCTAGTCTCAAAATCATTTTACTTGATCAAATGAATGTTAAGGTAATAAGTGAACTCAAGAATGTTATGGTTAGGTTATCTTCTAATCCTAAGGTTCACCAAATTATTGACATCATTGTTGTTGAAATCCAAGAACTCTATGGTTTATTTTTAAGAAGGGATAGTTCTGAGCAGCTGCATGGTTACTTTTCCACAGACTGGTCTCTTTTGTGGTTGCCGGAAAATGAATAGCCAAATAAAATCATGATAAACTGTGAATGCTATCTCAAGCATACCATGATAGATCTGAATGATCTGAATGAACCTTTTACTCAATCCATTAATTCATTTGAAATGCAAGGAATGGACACTTTCTTCGGTAACTTCATGAATTAAATCTCCCCCTTCATGGATTCTGGGCAACAATCAGAACTCATGAACTATATTCATTCACCAGCTCTACCAAATGTGTCGAACACTACTAACAAAGCTCAGATATGGTCACTGTAATTCAATGGATCCAAATACAAAGGAGTTAGTGCAGGATGTGTACTCATCGACCCCACAGGTAATAAGACTTTCATTGCCCATTGATTAGAGTTTGAGTGCACTAATAATACTACCGAATATAAAGCACTTCTACAAGGGATTAAGAAACCTTTGGATATGGATGTAATAAATTTAATGGTGTTCGGTGATTCGAAAATCATGGTCAGGTAGGTAAGAAACTCCATACATTGCTTGTCACCTCATCTGAGAAGTTACCAAAATGAGGTATGGAGTTTGATACAATTTTTTTTAGCATTTAACATCAATTCCATTCCTAGACTAAGTAATTATGAGGCTGACTTATTGTCCAATGTTTCTTCTCTGAATGCATTTTCGATTCATGTAACATCGCACTCTATCTCACTGAGCAAACTTATTCTTTGAGGACACTTGCTTGCAAGTGATCCAAATTATTATGCTATTAAAACTTTGATTTTTATTATGAGGCGTTATGGGTTGATGATATGTTGTTTTACTACATTGACATAGATAGGTTCTATTGACTTGGTTTTACTGAGTGTGTAGGGTTTTGGACCTCGAGGATGTAGAGGCATCAATGGAACCCCTTGAACTCTAGATCAAGTCAGGGAATGTGCCATTGGGGTTTGATTGTTTTGCTATGATACTAGTGCATCTAACTGAATGATATGATATGGATATGTTCTGACATGATTTGTTGATAATGCAGGCTAACGATAGCTAGTCGACCAGAATCACATATGGAGTGAAGGGGTCATGCATGACTACCAGAGATGTTGAGGGAGAGGTGTGGGAAATAGCCCTGCCATAGCCTACTAGCACTCCCGTCGTGGCTCAAACAGTAGGTTAATGATTACCTAGTTCGAGAGGACCCACGATGTTGTGAGGGAAGACTGTGACAGTCGCTCACGATGATTCTAAGGGGCGCGCAATAAGGTGGGGGGCCTTATTCCTTAGAGGCCCTTAGTCTCCCACAATTTCACCTGGCGGAGTGTTGACTCCACTGGTTATTGATGTCTACCAAGTCAGTCAAGAGACAAGTGGCACCCTTGGAGCACGTAGTGTGTCCTGAAGGGAACATCGTGCAAGGGAACAGATGAGGCGAGTGGCAGCCTTGGAGCACCTAGTGCATCCTGAAGGGCACGTCGTGTTGTTGTTGATAGAGGAATGAACCTAGATGACCTTAGGATGAATAATGTGTTAAGAAATTTTTAAAACAATTTCCCTAATTAAATGTCGTCGTGTACGAAAATTTAAGGTTTAAGTCTAAACTGTGCTAGTGGTAAATTTTTTTCTCTCTTGAATATATATATATATATATATAATAATAATAATAATAATAGAAACCACATAAATAATAATTATGACCTTACTTAAATCTTGTAACATGAAGGGAACAAGAAATTTAATTTATTCATTTAAAAAAAAAAAATTAAAAGAAAAAGGGGAATTGATGGTTTTAGTATTTTGATAATTTTAAAATATTAGTTAAATGAGAAAAGGGAAAAAGGGTTAATTTCCACACCTGCCCTTTTGAAATTTAATTAAAAAGGGGAAAGAGAGAAAATCTAAAAATTTAGGAAACTAGGAAAAGAGGTAAACATAAAAAATGCGGAAAGTCAAACTTAGAAAAAGTATATACCGTTTAAGAGCTTTCTAATTTAAACTGAACAAGAAAATTAATAAAAAGGAAAGTTATTAAAACCTGTAAGAGATTTTGGGGACACCTAGGAGTGATTCTAGGAGTAACTCTAGGTGGGTGAGGGAAATAAAGATAATTAACTAATTAAATAATGGAGGAATGTATGGGATGGGGGACACGTGTACGGAGAAGAATTTTTAAGAATTTATTTTTAAATTTTTAATTAAGTGAGATTTTAGGAAAGAGAGGAAGTTTGAAACTCTATATAATGAAGGAAGGAGAAGGAGGAAGGGGATCTTCTGTTTGCATAACGTTACGTTGCAGAAATATCTACTTGACTGATTTACTTATGGGAGTTGGGATACCCAGTTGAGAGAGGAGTGGTAGATCGGCCTTGTGAGGCGAGCTGGGAGCTATTCAAAATCTCTGGATAGCATGTGTGGCCCCTTTGCAGCTCGGGTGGTTAAGGGGGAAGAAGAGTACCCCTAGCATTGGCTGGGAGGTACCAGTGAGGTCTCATCGGTCGACATGTAGGAGTTACACAGAGCGCGTGGACGTCACTCAAAGAAGGCGAATAGGAAACAATACGCTTCTTTTGTTATAATGGTAGATTGTTGTAGGATTTATGATTTAGATCTGCATGTTTATTGGGTAGGGAACTGGTTGTCTAGTTTTATGACTGAAATTTTTATAGCCTAGCTGATTGATTGGTTGTTTGATTTTTCGTGACCATCATTTCCCGGCACATTGAGACTGCCCTGTGGTGTTGATTGTGACCCTATTGGTTGTTTGACTTTCATCCCTAGCGCCTCAGTCCTCGCTTGAGTAGTCGGCTAGGAGCCTGATCTACAGTTGTCGCCTTAGCATTAAAAGACCTATGGATCTCAATGCCCTGCTTTTCTGTGCGAGGATGATGAGCAAAGGACAAAGAAGTCTACCTGTCTACCCCTTCTAATGGTTCTTGGTTGATTAATGGTCTTGCACCTTGCTGCGTTGTTTACCTCTGAGGTGGTTTTTCTTCCAATAGGGAACCGCTTATTGTCTTCTGCGATTGATCCCTTCGTTCACTTGGCCTCTACTTGAT
>JASDQU011027394.1:12027-26359 GCA_032191745.1 Picea mariana | reverse complement strand
TTAAGTTGTTGTTGTTCTTGTTCATGATGATAATGATGTGTTGGTTATGACCTTATAAATGTGGTAATGTGTCATAATGCTTTAGTCTTTATTATCCTGCACACATAAAGATAAACATGGTTAGCTTGCTTGTTGTACTTTAGATATTCTTTAATTATTTTGCATCAAGTGCTTTGTGGATATCTCATTTATGATTCTTTTGTAAGTACTTGTATCTTAGATTCATTGGTTTAATTGATTCTTTTGTAAGTTTGTAAGTAACTTGTAATCTACTTGTAACGAAACACCCTTTAACATAGTTGACCCCTTGCCCAATCTTTAGGCACTAGTCTTAGTTGACCTAGGGAAAAGGCTTGCTTTTCATGCTAACCCTTGCATCTTGCATGGTTGCCTCAGCATTTTAGGAATAGAATCCCCCAAACCTTGTTAATAATTAAAACTAACTCCTAGAACTTAACTTAATTCATTCAGTAACTAAGGTCTACCCCCTTTGGCTTCCCTAGGAGTAAGCCTAGACGGAAGAGGTTCCGGTCAAAGTGACAACGTGGGCTGTGAACCTAGGCATTGTGCCTCCAAGGACACACTAAGTTAGCCAGACTTAGCTCACGTCTGCAAGTGTGTATAAGGACGGCAACAGTACCAAAGGGGGTTGGAAAAGAAATAGTTAAACTAACACTAAAGCAATCCTAGCCACACAACCTTGTCCTAATGACAAGTGGGGCAAAAAGAATGAAAAAATTGCAGAAATTTAAATATACACCCTAGCCTTACGATTTGGGGGGGTGCCCTTGCTAAACTCTCACCCAAGATGTAGGCACTAACTATGTTTACAATAACAAAAAATAAAAGAGAACGCAAGCCACTTGGGGACCCCCTTTGGGCTTGCTTACAATGCTTAGAAGAGAGAGAGAAAGAAAGGGTTTTGTTACCACATCAAAATGGGGGTCCTTGGAGTGTGTTGTGACTAAAAATGGGCAGCATATACCCTTGACCTGGCGAGAACCTACAAAAACCAGCAAGCTATTGTTTGCTGGAAATGCTGCAACACCCCTAAGAATGTTAAGAAAATTTTTGTTTTGCAACAAAAAATTTCTGCATACAAAAATCAGAAAATTTATGTGTTTAAATGACCTATCTTAGAGTGTTAGCAGCCAAAATCTGAATGATATAGTAACATAAAATAGGAAAGGAAAGACTATGAAGTTTTATTAAGCTTATGAGGGTAGATTCTTGGTCAAATCTATCCCAACAAAGCTCTTGAAGCAACCTGCAAACTTTGAACAAAATGTGAGACACGAGTAGATAATGGATTGCATAAACCAACAACACAACAAAGTTTATATCATTAGCAAATACAACACATTTAGGCCAACAACTACACTATTGTTAAACCTAGCTAAGAAAACTAATTTACCCAAGCAAACTACTCAATATTCCACAAAAATATCCAAAGGAACAAATCACCTCATATGCATGGAACACCAAAACACAATCTTGTACTTCAAGATTCCTCCAAAGCATTTCTTATTGAAAAAGGGAGAGGTTGTAGCAACTAATTGCTCCAAACTCTCAAAGAGAAAAATGGAATGGAAGCAAGATGAACAATGAGAGAGAGAGATGGGACAAGAAAATGGTAGCATAACAATACTCAAGAGAATGGTGAAGAAATGAGTGAGGGAGGGGTTCTATTTATACCTTGAGAGGCAAAGTGACCCCTCTTGGATCATTGCCAAGTGTCAAAACCAAAGCAAAGTGGAGATCTCAAGGAGGGAGGGCGCAACTTCTAGGGTTTGGCATGGATTGATGATGTGGATGTGAGGTGTGTTGCCATCCTTATACACACTTGCAAATGTGAGCTAAGTCCTTCTCACTTAGTGTGTCCTCGGAGGCACAATGCCTAGGTTCAAAGTCCACGCTGTCACTTTGACTTGAACTTCTTCCGTTTGGGCTAACTCCTAGGGAAGCCAAGGGGGGTAGACCCTAGTTACTAGATGAGATATACGATTAAAAGTTCTAGGAGTTGGTTTTATTTAGTTAAAAGGTCAGGGGGGATCTAGCCTATGATGTTAAGCAACAATGCAAGATGCAACAGTTATGTATGACAATCAGGCCTTTTCCTAAGACAACTAAGACTAGTGCCTAAGATTGGGCAAGGGATCAACTAAGTTAAGAGGATGTTCGTTACGAGATAATTACAAGTTACAAAGATTACAAAATTATAACAAGACAGATACTGATAGATACAAAAGAATATGTTAGATATACAAAGCTAAACTAGACTAAATACAAGATATACAGATATACTAACAAGTGCTTGAAATGTGCAGGAAAATAAGATTTTCAAGATGAAAAGACCATCAACACATCAAGCCAAGCATGCTCACAATAGATAGAATTCTACTGGACTGCTTATCAATGGCATAAAGACACAAAGCACTCAAGACCCAATCAAGAGAATGTCTCCCGGTGGATGCCCACTTCTTGAAGGATCACACCACAACTACAGGGATACAAGATAGATGAAATGCTTGAAAAATGAAGTATTCCAGATAAGAGATATAACCACTTAAGCAATTATTCTACAACATATAAAAGACTTGCATATGAATGTAAATATGAGATCTGAATGCTTACAAGTATGAAATGTAAATTGACGATGTTGTAGACTAAGGATTGAGTTAGGTGATAAAGTGTGATTAATTTTAGCCCTATCTAGGTGTCAACCCAAAAACTTTCCTCCCCCAGTTACCAAGTGACTGTTGGATGCTCAAGAAGTGAGGCAACGAGGCCTACCCTAACTTCACAGGTCAGCCATAAGATCAGAGTACTCCCAGAAAGGACGCCGCGCGCCGTGAGACCGTCCTCGGCCTAACACCTTTTGTTGCCTTCCTCCGACCCCGTTTTAAATGGCGAAGATGGGTGGTTATGGTGTCCTATTAAGTGTAATTAATTGATTATAGACCTATGAGCCATGTATTGCAATGTGTGTTTGAGTGCTTTTAGCTTGCTCAAAAGTTGCCAAGGTACTAAAATTGAAAGATTGAATAATATGGAGGCTGAAACCTTTAAACACCGAAATTGCAAATTAAGTCCTTAAGGTATGAAACTATCGCATGTAGAAATTAAGAACTGAAAATGCTTGTGAAACCGAAACCGGAGATTATGAAGGTTGAGGCCTTTGAACAACAGATCGCAAGTTTAAATTTTAATTTCCGAAAAGGGCCTTGAGGACCCAAAACCGGAATTAAAGATTAAGTTCTTAGATTATTAAATTGTGTATGTAAAGTACATGAACTGAAAGTAACTTGCAAAATAGAAATGATAAATTAAGCTTTTAAGATGTCAATGTTTGCATGCATGAATGAGATAAAGAGTTAAGCACTAGATACTTGCATGCAAAGTAAATCATGAAAGCAAAGATCCAATATGCCTCCACGGGCTCTAATCTAGCATTTAGGTGTGATATCTACTCTAGATTATTTCAGATTTTAGTATGCATGTAAGAAATCACATCTAAACTAGCTAAACTAATCAAAGAAAAACCCAAAGAAATCTAACTAAAACTTGCAAGAAATAAGACTGAAAAGAAAAGAAGGCAAGCCTCTTGGGTATAGCTCCTTTGGGCTTGCGTACAATGTTTAGAATGAAGAAGAAATAAGAAGGAATTATTACCAGTCTTGGAAGGAGTACCGGAAAGGTGTGTTGTACTCGAATTTGGGCAACATGCCCTCTTGTCCTGGTAAGAATCTATAAAAATCAGCAAGCTATTGCTTGTTGATTTGTGTTGCAACACACTCAAAAGAAGTTATGAAATTCCTGTCTTTCAACAGAAATTTCGTACATATAGAAAACAAAATTTTATATGATTAAATTGACCTATCTAAGCACGTTAGCCACTAAAATCTGAATATGAAAGAATGAGGAAGAAGAACAGAAAATTGTTTGTGAAGTGTAAGTGAAGATGAGGGTAGATTCGTTCTTGAAGCTATCCCAACTTCTTTTCAAGGCAACCTACAAGCTTCAATAAACCATGAGATCAAATAGATAAATGGATTGCATGCATGGATAATACAACAAAGTTAGTATTAAACATGAATATAACGCATATAGGCAAGCAAACAAAGTTTTACTCCACCTGGCCAAGCAAACAAAGTTATACCTTAGCTATGCTACACAATGATCACAAAATATTGAAAGCAAAGAACAGTATCACCTCATGAATACATGGATCATCCAGACAAATCTTGAAATCCCCGAGTCCTCCAAAGCAATTTCTTGTATTACCAAATGGGAAGAGGTTGTAGCAACAATGTTGCTACAAGCTCTTTAAGAACCAAAACCAGTGAAGTAAGATGATAGTAATGAGAGAGAGAAGAGGATGGGATGGTGAGAAAATAGTAGCATAATAGTACAATAATGAAAGGTAGAGAATGAGGGAGTGAGAGGTCTCTTAAATAACATTGAGGGATCAAGAGACCCCTCTTGGATCTTCAACAAGTGTCAAACATCTAAGGGACAAGACAACTCATGGAGAAACTCAGCCAATGAGGGCGTGAGCTTTTAGGTTGAGGGGAAATGGTAAGTAAACGAGTTGGATGGGTGAGAAAGCAAGGGAAGAGAGGCGAATTGGTCCAAGGAAGAGACCTACGCATGCATTAAAGCAAGCTTCCATCTACTATGAAGATGTTTCCATTATCTCCCAAAAGAAAGCGTGAGTTTGAGGAGGAAAGCGTGAGCTTTCATGAGGAGTGTGGAGGGATGTGTGAGTTTGAAAGAGAGTGTGTGGGAGGAGTGTGTCAAACACACTCTTGAATGATGTGGAGGGAGAGGAACATAGGTAAGAAAGGAGGAGGGGACCCACTATTCAGATTAAGGGAGCTTTAAAGTAAGTACGTGGGAGTGGGGATGCATAAAAAATGAAAGCGTGAGGTAAGTGAGGAATGCGTGAGGGTATACGTGAGGAGGAGTGTGTAGAGAACAATCCTAATTGGGATCTGAATGGATGAAGAGGGGCATATATGTGAAAGAGGGACCCACGCTTTAAATTAGAAGGTGTTTCCAAACTTAAAGTGGGAAGGGGTACATAAGCTTTAAAGGGAAAAATTAAAAGGTGAGTTAATAAATTAAAAGGGGGTTTAAAAGGGTAAGTAAAGGTTAGGAAATGGTTGGGATGGGTTCGGGTAGTCTCTCTCGACATTATTTCACCTTTACTTTACCTTATTTGGTCCATTATTACAAAATTGACATTTTCCCATGTCCTGGGTTTAGCAATTAAAATTGTTGTTTTCCGAAAAAACTGCTAAGTGGACAAAAGCCCTAACAAAACTTGTCCGACTGAGTTGAAACTTGGTCCATAGATGTAGGGGGTCTCATTATCTTTCTTTTGAGTACAAATACCCCTATCAAAAATCCTGGGACCTAAGTTTTACATTAATTACAGAATTAATTAATTTAATTCCCAACCTTAGGAAAAATTAATTAATTAAAAAAAACCTAGGTAGACTCGACGAAATTCCATGAAATTTTGTGTGTTGTCTTACATGGTCATTTACAACATTCCTAAACACTAGCTACCTAAGAATGACTTCATTAGAATCCCTTTCACCACTATGGAGGATTTATTGCTAGTGGGAGTGAAAAACTCAAGGGAGATTAACCCCGCTGGTTAGGCCACATTAACCTCCTGAGGATAAAAAACACTCAGTGAAAGGAACTCTCCTAATGGAGAAATCCTAAGGCACCTGACCTAACTATGACCCATGCAGACCTATTACAATATTAACCCACGCAGGGCTGCGGTAATCTCGCTTACAAAACTGTGTGCTAGAACAAAAAAATGCCCTATAGAACCAAAAAGTCTTCAATATGTTTGCATTTGTTGATGCATATCTTCATGGTACATGGAGTTGACCCCATAGTTGAAGAGGCGGTCAACAAGGTGGAGGGGGTGGGACATGCTAAGGAGGTAACGTGGGAGGCTAGGAAGGGTGCATAGGTGGAGAGAGGGGCCCACAACTTGATTAAAATCAAGTTACCACGTTTTTGCATGGAGAGGGGGCGCAAATCCCTAGGGGCGTGAGGGTTTGAGTGAGAGGTGAGTCTAGGGGGTGTAAAAAGGTTAGGATATGGGTTGGGTAGGTTAGGATATGTATTTCTCATCACTTTCCACCTTTACTTTCATTCATTTGCTCAAAAATTACAAAAATAACATTTTTCTTATGTCATGACTTAGCAATTAAAATTGTTGTTTTGACTGACTGAGACTCCTGGTGGACAAACACCTAGCAAAAGTCATCCGACTGAGCTGAAACTTGGTCCAAGGGTGTAGGGGGTCTCATTCCATTTCTTTTGAGCACAAATACCCCTAGCAAAAGTCCAAGGACCTAGTTTTTACAATATTTATCAAAAATTAATTAATTAAATTACCCAACCTTAGGCAATTTTAATTAATTAAAAAAAGCCTATCTAGACTCGATGGAATTCCGCGAAACTTTCTGAGAAGTCTTACATGATCATTTACATCATTCCTAAACACTAGCTACCAAAGGATGAATCCATTAGAACGCCTTTCACCACTTTGGAGGAATTATTTGTGGGAGTCAAAAACTCAAGGGAAATTAATAAGGCTGAAAAGCCAAATTAATAACCTAAGGATAAAAAACACTTAGTGAAAGGAACTCTCCTAATGAAGAAATCCTAAGGGAACTGACCTAACTATGATCCATGCAGACTTATTACATTATTATCCCACGCAGGGGAGCGGAAATTCCAATTACAAAAAGATGTGTTGGAGGCAAAAATCGCCCTGTAGAACCAAATAGTCTCTGACTTGGTAGCATCTGATGATGCATATGTTCATGGTACATGGAGTTGATCCCTTAGTTGAATAGACGGTCAACAGGTGCAAGAGGGAGATCACTTCAGAGTTTGAAATGAAGGATCTGGGTTTGATGCACTATTTCTTGGGATTAGAGGTGTGGCAAAGGCCAGATGAGATTTTCCTTAGCCAAGGAAAATATACAGTTGAGATCTTGCAAATATTCAGGATGATGGACTGCAAGTCCATGACCACACCTATGGTTACGAATCTGAATCGCTTGAGTGATTCATCTTCAGATTTGGTTGATCCCATGATGTACAGACAGTTGATCGTATCCTTGATGTACCTGGTTAACACCAGGCCGGATATATGCTTTGCAATGAACATATTGAGTCAGTACATGGTTGAGCCTAGACATGTACATTGGATAGAAGTAAAGCATGTGTTGAGGTGCCTGCATGGTACGGTTGGATATGGACTCGGATATGTCTCGGACAGTGCAGTAAAAATGCAAGGCTATACAGACTCTAACTGGGCAGGGAGTGCAGTGGACCGGAAAAGCACATCAGGATGTTGCTTCAGTTTGGGATCAGGTATGATATCATGGTTAAGTAGAAATTAGACGTCAGTGGCACTTAGTACAACAGAGGCAGAGTATATAGCAGCCAATGTTGCAAGTCATGAAGCAGTGTGGCTTCAGAAGTCACTTGTAGGGTTATTTGATCTAGAGTTGGAACCAACCTTGATATACTGCGATAATCAAAGTTGTGTGAAGCTTTCAGAGAATCCAGTCTTTCATGACAAGTCAAAGCATATAGAGATCAAATACCATTACATCTGAGACATGGTGTAGAGAGGAGTAGTGGAGCTCCGGTACATATCCACAGATGAGCAGACAACGGACATTCTCACCAAGCCTCTGTCTAGGGTGAAGTATGAGCACTTCAGAGACAAGCTTGGCATGATGCAGAATGTCCACCCTCATTGAGAGGGAGAAGCAATGTTTCTCCTCCAGCGGGCTCTCCCTCTGGCCAAGGGTTTCCCAGATCAGTGATGTGAAGTGACTGAGGGAGTAAAATGTAGCCTGGTACAAGTCTTTCCTATGCCATGTGAAGTGGCTAGCTGTGAATGGGACTTGTAGCATGGTCTTGCCTACTCCATGTGAAGTGGCTAGGTGTGAATGGGACCATGGCGTAGCCTTAGGGATATGGAAGTAGTCTTGCCCATACCATGTGAAGTGGATGGGTGTGATTGGGAATACCAGGAGAGGAGAAACATCATAGCGTAGTCGTGAGACTACTAGATGCTCATAGCGTAGTCATGAGACTATGGCGGTAGTCTTGTACTACCGGATGCTCATAGCGTAGTCATGAAACTGTGGTGGTAGTCTTGTACTACTGGATTCTCATAGTGTAGCCATGAGACTATGGCGGTAGTCTTGTACTACTGGATTCTCATAGCATAGTCGTGAGACTATGGTGGTAGCCTTGGGGCTACTAGATGCTTGCAGTGTAGTCATGAGACTATGGTGGTAGTCTTTCCCATGCCATGTGAAATGGATGGGTGTGATTGAGACTACTAGAAGAAAACATCTTGAAAGAATACCTCCCTAGCTAAGAGGGAGTGTTGATGTTTTTGGTAGCAGCGGGAGCTATTCCCTCCTGGAAGACCTTTCTTAGAGAAGAAGAAGATTCCAAGAAGTCAAAGGAAGACCATTGAACAGTTGAAGAACACCTCGGAAGAGAAGTCAGCCCACAAGAAAATAATAAAGTGGAAATAGAATTTCCAGGAAGAGAAGTCGGCCCATGGGAAAATAATAAAGTTGAAATATAATTTCCAGGAAGAAAAGTCAGCCCCAATTAAATGATAGAACAAGTATGACGCCTTTCTCATTTGATCATCACATCCAGCTCTCTTCTTCTAGTGTGCACTGCCCAGTTGTCTCGTGCCAGTTGCAATTGCAATTACTAGTTGTGCTAGATCTGTGGTGTGCTATCTTGTTCTTGGTGGTTTCTCTTGTACGCTATCTCTAGGAGAGGTGCGCTAGCCTTGTGTGGTGCTACAGCTATAGTTGTTTGACCCTACTAGGGTTTGACAAGGAGAAAGAGATAAGTTATTGTATCAGGGTTTCTTCATTATCGATTTTTCTCTTGTGAATAAGAGCTTGTTCATGGTTGGATTATATTATCAGAAAGAATCTATCTAAGGTTGGTTGGGTTTTTCCCCGAGTTTGGGGTTTTCCTAGGACAAATCTTTGTGTCTCCTTGTGCTTGTTCTATATTGCTTATATTTTCAGTATATGGTTGCTAAATGTAAAAGAAGATCTAAATGTTTTGGTAAATCTGTTGCTCTAAAAATTTAAGAAAATCTAACAAATACAAGCTCAATTCATAAGTGATGTACAAATTGTTAGATTTTGACCGCACCTCAAGTCTGGTCTATTGTTTTGATAGTTATACACAAATTAACAAAATTTGAACTGTAAACATAAACACATTGAGATGCCTAACCATTTAGCACAATAGAAGAATCAAAAGTTAACAATTAGATCATACACAGGTACACATGAATTTCAAACCCAAAATCCTTGTTCTTAAACCAGAACACATGGGCTTTCCTTTCCCAACACACCTGTGGTTGACCTTTGAGCCTCCAGAAAACCCCCAGCACCTTGTTGTCCACTTGTAATAGCCTCAAAGGACTTGCCATCCACCTCAACAGCCCTCCTCACTTCCCAACAAGTCTACTACAACCTTCTCTCAGTAGGTCGAACCCTTAACTCTGTTGTTGCTACCCTTTTCCAACCTCCTTTACCTGGCTGAAACCTGTAGCAACATACCTAGGGCTTGCTTCTACCCTATCCCACTAGGTCGAGCCACTCTAGACCGTCCCAAGGCTATGTGGAAAGGATCCTAAGGCAATCGGTTGCCTCAAGCTTGAGGTTTGCTTCCCTTGCTGTTGTTGAAGCTTTTGTAGTTTCGGGAAGCATTCCCACAAGAGGTCGAGGTGTCAGGCATGTGGGAGTCTTCGTTGGCACCAGATTAGCCTTTCATTTCAATGAAAAAACCCTTGGGATGAGGCTAGGGCCTCATGGGCAAGTTGGTGGACTTTGTGGGCTTGTGTTGGGGTTTCACACCCACAAAGAGGAATAAAATATTATAATTAATTGTTGAGTTTAGAAAGGGTTCTTAAACTCACTCATAGGACTCCTATATAAGAAGGGGAGAGATTGTGAAAAATCTCATTGTGTCATTATGGAGTTAGCATAAGTGAGAGTGCACTTGTGCTGGGAGCTTAGAAATTTCAGAAATGGAAATTCTGGAATTGTAGCAATCTGGCCTAGGGTTTCTTGGTGATTTTTTGTTTTTGTTTTGAATCAAGGAAGGCTTCTTTTCCAGCCAAGGGAGGGCACACGTGTGAGGAAGAGAGAGAAAGCAACAGTCGCACGTGTGGGAGAGGGTACAAACGCACGTGTGGAGCATGTCACACGTGTGAACAGAATTGTACGAATAGTCCATACAGTCACACGTGTGAACAAGCCTCATGTGTGCAGGAGCAGAACCGGTCCGCACATGCGAGTTTTCAGGCAGGCAGCAGATCCGTACAACTGATGTCAGCAGTCATACGACTGACATTAACAGTCCGTACTGATGGCAGCTGCAACAAATTTGCAGGCAGAGGATTTTTCGAGATTTTGTTGAGGTTTGGTTCGCTGATCTTTTTGGTTTCACAGGACAAGGTTGTCCTCAGTTTTGGTGTAATTGTGACAGCCAGGAGGGATGGTTTTTGCCTTCACAATTTCTAAATTTGACAAAGATACAAATCATAAAATTTGTGTCTCAAATGTGTGAATAATTCATCTTTGATCTTTATTGTTTCCGCTGCTATTTTTTTTCAGTCAATAATTTTAGTGTAAAATTGTTCAATGATAACAAGCTAGGGTTTGTTGTTTGCTCACTAGGAAGCAATTTTCAGATCTGAAATTAGTCACATAGAGTTACATGTGAAAATTGACATGGTATCAGAGCTTGGGATTTGAAGAGAAGAGGAACATCTTTGAGACACTTGTTGCTGCAAGTATAACAGGTTTTTGTTGCAGATTTATTGTTTTGTTTCGAACAGGTCAAAATGTTGAACACATTGAAGATTGACAGGTTGGAAGGAGCAATCAACTTCTGGGACCTCAAGGAGTATGTTGAGAGGGTGGTTTCCGATCCTAGTGATGCGCAGGAATTGGTAGCACACAAGAAGAAGGAAGTGAAGGCCAAGCAAGTGTTTCTAGAATCCATAAAAGATCACTTGATTCCTCACATTGCTGAGAAGACGACTTCTAAGGAAATATATGATGCTTTGGTAGATCTATACCAAAATAGGAATACAGGAAGAAAGTTACATTTGAAGCACCAACTTCAAGTTGTCAAGATGTCCAGTGAGGACATAGTTGTGAACTATCTTATGAAGATTACACAAATCCAAGATCATCTTGTGGCCATCGGTGATAAGGTGGAGGATGTTGAGTTGGTGAATGTGGTGTTGAGAGGTCTTCCCAGGTCTTGGGAACCATTTGTGCAGGGGGTATGTGCACGAGAGTAATTGCTAGGGTTTGATAGACTATGGACTGATTGTATCCAGGAGGAGACTCAGTTAGTCTCCAGGGATGGGTTGGTGAAGAACAACAGTGATGAGAACCAGGCCCTTGCATCCCGCACTAGGAAGGGAAGAAGAGGTTCTCCCGGCAGAAGCGTTTCTCCCAAGAGAGAAGCATCTCTAGAACTGAGATGAAAGAAGGATCTTAGTAAGATCAGATGTTTTGAGTGTCATGATTATGGTCACTATGCTTCACAATGTCCACACCGGAAGGGAAGGGGAAGAAGGCAACAAGCATCAACAATAGAGGTTGATGAGGTTGCAAACAGGTTCCAGAGGGAGATCTTGTTGGTCTTTGTCCATTCAGGTATAGTTTCCAGCAGGAGGACTTGGTTGGTGGATAGTGGAGCCTCTTACTATATGAATGGTGCTCAAGAGTTATTTGACAGCTTCACTGAGACCGGCTCATACTTGTGTGTGGAGCTTGGTATGGGAACCAAGCATGCAATACAAGGATCTGGTACAATATCATTGCGGCTGGAGTAAGGAGAACTAATAATTTCTATTGAGCAGACTTGTACAATATAATTATAATAACCTTTTAAAGGTTTGACTAAAACAAATATACAAGAATATCTTTTGTAGTTACACCAAAAATATTAACACTCCCTCTTAACTAGGAAGGTATTCTTTCCAGACACAGACTCCAAGTTTGATACCACACAAGCTCACATCCATTAACTGTTGAACATGCAAATCTATACATCCTCGGATATCCATAGTGCAATATGACTTAACCCCATGCAACCAAGGTCTATGGGTACTCTCAATAGCAACAACATGTCCCCAGGACATCCACTCCCTCCAATGCATCAGTACTTAATCATGTGCAATCCTGTCTCAATGCCAGCCCTTTTTCATGCTGGATGAGACCCACCAGACTCAATGCCAACCCTTTTTCATGTTGGATGAGATTTTTCCATACTCAGTGCCAACCCTTTTTCATACTGGATGAGTTCCACCTTTCACTCCCTCTGAAGAGGGACCACACCAAGCTTGTCCCTGAAGTACTCGAATTTCGTCCTTGACAGTGGCTTGGTGAACACATCTGCAACCTGATCCTCGATAGTCACGAACTGGAGCCTCACTGCTCCCATCTATACCATATCCATGATATAGTAGTAGCTGATCTCAATATGCTTCGACCTATCATGGAACACCGGGTTCTCTGACAAATTCATGCAACTCTGGTTGTCACACCAAAGGCAAGTCGCCTCCAATCTGAGACCAAATAACCCAGAGAACAACTTTCGAAGCCATACTGCTTCTCTGCTCGCTGCACATGCTGCCACATACTCAGCTTCAGCTGTACTGAGTGCCACACATGACTGCTTTCTGCTGCTCCACAAGACCATACTAGAGCCAAGACTGAAACAATATCTGGAAGTGCTCTTCCAATCAGGAATACTGTCGGCCCAATCTGAATCTGAGTATCCATACAATCCAAACTCATGGTCAAATCTATACCAAAAACCATGATCTAGAGTACCCTTAAGGTACCTCAACACATGTTTTGTTGCAACCAAATGAACCTGTCTGGGCTGCTCCAAATGCTGACTCAAGGTGTTCACAGCAAAACATATATTCGGTCTTGTGTTCGTCAAATACATCAACGAGCCCATTATCTGCCTATATAAGGTAGAATCCACAATCTTTGAAGTTGTATCCTGCAACAACTTAAGATTTGATACCATCAGGGTAACCATGGCCTTACAGTCCAACATCTCGAACCTCTTCAAGATTTCCACAGCATACTTTCCTTGATTTAGGAAAATCCCATCTGACCTCTGCCAAACTTCTAGTCCCAAGAAGTGGTACATCATTCCTAAATCTTTCATCTCGAATTCTGCAGCCAATTTTCTCTTACATTCAGTGATGATCTTTTTCGCACCTGTTAGAAACAGGTCATCTACATACAACAATAGAATCACCGGTTCACCATCCTCAACCTTAAAGTAAAGGTTAGGATCTGCACTGCTCTTGGTAAAACCCAAGGTCATCAGGAAATTGCCAATCCTACCATACCATGCTCTGGGTGCCTGCTTCAATCCATATAAAGCCTTCTTTAATCTGCACACATGAGTCTCCCTGTCATGTGTCTCAAATCCAAGTGGTTTCTCCACATAAACTTTCTCTTTTATTTCACCATTCAAGAAGATTGTCTTTACATCCATCTGGTGCACCTTCCATTTCATCATAGCGGCCAATGAAAGTATAGTCTTGATCGAGGTATATCTTGCTATGGGAGAAAAAGTTTCTTCATAGTCAATCCCTTCCTTCTGAGAGAAACCTCGGGCCACAAATCTTGCCTTATATTTTTCAATATTGCCTTCAGCTACGTGTTTCATCTTGTAGATCCATTTCGAACTCACCACAGATTTTTCCTTTGGTCTGGGAATCACATCCCAGACATCATTCTGCATAATGGACTGGTATTCCTCTGCCATGGCATCTTTCCATACTTGATTTTTTGTAGCCTCTTCATAACTGGAAGGTTCTGCATCCATTATGTCACACAAGCATGCCACGTAGCTGGAATACAACTTTGACTTCTTACTTTCCTTGAAATATTTCTCTGGGGCACCAATTCTTTCTACATCTGTGATAAGCTCTTGTGCCCAAGATGGTCTTCTATTGCGAGAAGGTATCTCGGCTGGTTTCTGAGGTTCTACCATGTCACGATCCTCTGAAACTTTAGGAACTTCATTCTCTTCTTCATGTGCCTCTTCTGGACGGATCTGTTTGGATTTATTGAAAGTTGCATTCTCATTGAAGGTTACATCTCGACTGATCTCCACTTTCTAGTGACCGAGAATGTATATCCTGTAAGCCTTCGATGTGTCATTGTAACCAACAAATATTCCC
>JASDQU011027392.1:7468-28926 GCA_032191745.1 Picea mariana | reverse complement strand
AAATATTACATTCATAGGAAGCTACAACTTCCAAGATTCTCCAACTCCAACTGGAAGGAGGCTTCAACCCCTTAGTTTATAGGCTCCAACTTGAAGGAAGCTACAACTCCCTAGATTCTCTAGCTCCAACTGGAAGGAGGCTCCAACCTCCTTTCCTTGCCCCTTCCTTCCACCCTCAAATATGTATATATAATAATTAAACTGTCACTATCACTATCAATGTCATTTTCACTGTCTTTGTCACTGTCATTGTATCTGTCACTATCATTGATACGTCATTATCATCAAACTGGGCCCACATAGAAATTGGGTCCACATAGACTATCAATGTCATTGTCATTGTCTTTGCCACTATCATTGATACATCATCATCATAGAACTAGATCCACATAGATATCCTAAGTCCACATGGGTCCACACATAAACCCCTACAACCACATAGAACCCTGTGCAAAGAATCAACCTTCCATATTATAGAGAACCCATAGAAATGATCAAAACATCACCAGAAGACTAGAAATTATCCTTCATGAAAGATCCTTATCCTCCCAGTTCCTTTTCTACAAAACTTGTGCTAAGATATCACAAGATTCGATACACTTAAAATGCAAAAAAAAATCCTGTATTTATAGTAGTTTTGTCCCTATTTTTATTTTTTGGGCCAACCTGGTTGAATTGTCCTCAATTGTTTGGCTAGGTTATCAGATGGAAAAAWTCRTATCRCCTCATTCCTAGGGAKTTAGAGGGACTTACACATACCATTGGAAAGGTATCATAATAATATTTCCATCCATGTAACCTATGCTTCCATTTGAGTTAGTTATGTAGGGTAAAAATTGTCTCAAAGATAGTGTATCCAAATTGACCACGAATAATACTTTCGACAATCTCAATCTTGGAATATTTATCTTGGACATCTGTAGGACTATTCACTTGACTTTAAGGGATTCTTCACTTGGTTTTATGGCTTCTTCAAAGAATATTACCATGAGGTCCATGCTTAAAGATACACCATACGGGGGCCACTTTGAAGGCTCCATAGGCTTCTTCATGATGATCAATGACTGACTTTGACGTCAATGACAACACCATTCAACAATATCCCCCTTTGTCATTGATGGAAACACTTATATTCCCCCTGTCATCATGATCCTAATCTTTCTATCCCCATTTGAAATCAATGGAAAAGGGTAACTATTCTCTTTGGGGCTGCTCCCCATGAACTCATGGCACTCAATAACACTTCACCTTCCTTTTCTGTCTTCTTATCCTTTCCTTCCTTTTTATATTCCTTGGAGATATTTTGTGTGACTTTAATCCTCTTTCTCTCCTCTTTGTCTAGTATGTATATTTTATTTGGTATTCTTCTTGTTGTTGCAACCAATATTCTTGAGTCTTCTTCTCCGATTTCACATCTTCGGGAAACAAACTTAAGATTATAGCCATGATCACATATTTTACTTACACTAAGGAGATTATGCTTCAAATCTTCAACTAGTAATACATTTGTTGCTTTTACATTTTCACTTCCAAGACTCACTAAGCTTTTCCAAGTATTTTGACAGAGGAGTCATTTCGAAATGCAACAATGCCATTTTTTCTTTTGTTTAGGATGATGATTTTCTTTTTGTCTCCAATCATGTGTGTTGAGCACCCACTATCTGTGTACCATTCGTCTTGTTTATTTTTAGAAATAAGTTCTAATCGACACTCTTCCTTGTTTGGGTTGTTTTTCCTTTTTCATATTGTAGTTGGTTTTATGATAGGAGAATATTCTATCATATATATGCAATCTCGTGATTTGTGACCAAGATTATTACATTTATATCATATAATGTTCAGATCCATCAGTGGATCAAATGGATTGTAATTTCGATTGACAAATCCATGACCATTTCCAGATCTACTATTTACATGATTGTCCTTTGGATATCCAAAATCATTTTTGTTTCTCATATAGTTGTTTCTTGCATTGATTTTACAGTGAACTTCTTTGTGTCCAAAGTTTCTGCAAGTATAACAATGACCAAGAAAAATATTCTCATACCTGGTAGAAAAGGACCTTATTGGTGTCTCACCCCTTCTGAATTTTCATCTTTTGTTCCAGTTGGAAGTGTCATGTCCCTAGTGTTCTTCAACTCCCTTTTGTTTGTTGATTCCACTTCTTAAGGCATTTGCATAGTTTCCAGAATTTCCTTCATCTTCCCTGTTTGTTTTGTCTATGTTTGTTGTATTCAAATTGTTGTCATATCCAAGTCCCATCTTATTAGTAGGTGATATTTTATTGCTAATAATTTCTTCTTAACTTTTCAACACTTCTTTCAAATTTATTCAACTTTCCCATTGTCAACATCATCTCCTTTCTTGTGTGATCCAATTCTTCTTTTAATTTCTCATAATCTTTAGTATTTTTATCTAACTTCTTTTTCAAGATGTTAATTGTCTTTTCAAGCTCATGATTCTCTTCACAATTTTTCATTTCATCTTTTAACTCTCTAGTTTTGTTTATGAGATTGATATTTTCTTCTTCAGCATGCTTCAATTTCAATATTCTCTTCATCTTCTTGTTCACTTTATGTGATGTCTTTGCTTCCCAAAAAATATTCTATGTTTGTTTCTTTGGTCTTTGCATCAAACTCTTCTTCAAAATTGATTTCATCTGTTTCAAAAATTTTGTGGTCATCATTCTAAGTTTCTTGAGTTATGAAGATAAATTACCTTACATCACATTCTTCTCCATCACTTTCATCTAAAGAATTGTTGTCCTCCTTGGATTAAAGACTCTTTTTCTTGTGGAATCATTTATTTTCTTCAAAAGGACATTTCTTAGCATAATGTCCTATTCTACCACAATTGAAGCATTTAAAATGTAACTTACCTTTGTATTTTCTGGTTCCCCTCTTGATCTTCCTTACAAAATGTGATTCTTCTTCATCGAATTCATCACCCAATATTTATTCTACCCTGTGTTGTTTGTTCCTTGTTTTCTTTGTGGCTTTAAAAAATTCTTTTCTATTTGGCTATTAATTTTCTATGTTTGTTCTCATTTCATATGCTATGAGGGTCCCATATATTTCATCCATTATCATTTGGTCAAATCCCTAGTTTCTTCAATGGTCAATACCTTGGCATCATACCTAAAAGGAAATGATCTCAACACTTTCTATACAACCAAGGATTCTTTGACTTCTTCTCCTAATACTTTGATGGCATTGAAAACTTCATCTACTCTAAGTAAATAGGTTGCAATATCTTTTTTTTCTTTCATTTTCATATTTTCAAACTGTGTTTTGTGTCATTGAAGTTTGACCTGCTTGACTTTTGGATCACCTTCATAAATATTTTGAATTTTATCCCAAACCTCTTTAGTTGTGCTCCAACTCACCAACTTGTTGGAAACAGTTGGTGTCAATCCACTCATGATAACATGCCTAGGATTTGAATTACATCTCATTAATTTCTTCTCATCTGGATCGGTTGGAGTATTCTTTGGAACTTTATAGAAATTGAAAACTGAGAGCTAGATACCCACTCCTAAAGCTGTCAAGTAGGTTTGCATTCTGTTACTCTAGTATGCATAATTGTTTCCATCAAATGGTGGAATCCCATTTGGAATGTGGCCTTCTATTTTTTCTCATGATGTTCCTTCTAGTGATTAGACTGTTATGAGGGTAACCTTCTCTAATATCAATTGTTGATACTGAGAGTGGGGGTGAATTATTGTAAAGTACAATTTAGCACCTTTTAAAATTTAACTTTTCAATCAAATAAATGCATTCCAACATACAATAAAGAGAAGAAGATGAAATACACAGTGCACAACATATTTACGTGGAAATCCACAGAATATTTTTCTTATATAATAACAATATTACATTCATAGGAAGATACAACTTCCAATATTCTCCACCTCCAACTATAAGGAAGCTTCAACCCCCTAGTTTACAAGCTCCAACATTAAGGAATCTATAGCTCCGTAGATTCTCCAGCTCCAACTCTGTAGATCCTCCAACTCCAATTGGAAGGAGGGTCCAACCCTATTTCCTTTCCCCTTCCTTCCACCCTCAAATATGTATATAAAAGAATCAACCTATCACTGTCATTTCCACTGTCATTGCCACTATCATTGATACATCATTATCATCAAACTGGGTCCACATAGATAGACTGTCATTGTCTCTGTCACTATCATTAATACATCATAATAATCAAAATCAGTCCACATAGAGATCCTAGGTCCACATGGGTCCACACATAAACCCCAACAACCACATAGAACCTTATGCAAATAATCAACCTTCCATACTATAGCGAACCCATAGCAATGATCGAAACATCACCATAAGACTAGAAAATATCCTTCATAAGAGCTCCTTATCCTCCCAATTTATTCTCTACCAAACTTGTGCTAATATATCACAAGCTTGGATACACTAAAAATGAAAAAATCCATTATGTATTTGAAGTAGTTATGTCCCTATTTTTAGTTTCTAGGCCGAACTTGCTGAATTGTCCTCAATTTTTTGGCTAGGTTGTCGGACGAAAAAAATCATATCACCTCATTCTTAGGGAGTTATAGGTACTTTCATATACCATTGTAAAGGTATTGGAATGATATTTCCATCCATGTAACTTGTGATTCCATTTGAGTTATTTATATAGGGTAAAAATTCCATCAAATATAGGGTGTCCAAATTGACCAAAAATAATACTTTCAATAGTCTCCATCTTGCAATATTTATCTTGGACATCTGTAGGATTCTTCACTTAACTTTAGGGGATTATTCTCTTGGTTTTAGGGATTCTTCAAAGTGTCCTCCTGTGAGGGCCATGCTTAAAGCTACGCCATAAAGGGACCACTTTTGAGACTCCATAGGATTATTCATCCTCATCAATGATTGACTTTGACATCGACGACAACACCATTCAATAGAAGGTGCCATGAATCCTAATCAGTTTAGGAGACCATTCAACCCACATATGTTTAGGGGAGATGGGATAAATGAAGAAAAACCTCTTAGATCTCTAATGAAAAAACATAATGAAAATAATTTGATTGAATATTTTGGAGAGGAAGAATATACTTTTGAATAAGAAATGCACTCAATTCAATATAGTTAGGAAGCCATACACCTCACTCAACATGATTATGAAAAATATTTAAATTTTAAGTCTCACAATTAAAATCAAGATCGTGATCAAGGGGGATTATCACTCTCACATTATAAATTGTTTGCTAATGATTTACAAGAAGAATTACACAATAAATATGATCTTATATCAAGAACTGTTGTGCTCGAAAATCATAATCAACCTCCATCTAAAAATTTACCAGTGAATAAATCCAAAGAGAAAGAAAAAGAAACAGTAACTATTGTACAAAAGATTGATACCTAAGAGCAAGTCAAGGGGAGAAATGACCATAAAGATATTGATAATATTTGTCAGCCTTTTAACATTGAGAATGAACTATGGAAGATCAATGTAACATTCCCCCTCATTACCAACAAACCTGAAAAATATGTTCTCAACCACAATGTAACATACCCAGCCCCAAGTTGAGTCACACCACACACATTTTCCTCTCTAATACCAACTCTAATTGCGGAAAAATCACTGAAACAATCATGCAATTGGCCTTGTGTTGTGCGCAAAATGGTTTCTCAACACATGTGATGATTCAATCCTTGTGTTGGAATCCCATTACCATTATTGATAAAATTGACTAACAAATACTATTTGTTAACCACCATGCATTGCATATGAAACAATTATGTAGAACTAACAATAACATGCACAACCATGATAATTATGTATAATTATGTATGAAAAAACACACACGATAAACATCATGAAAACACACATAAAAGAACACTTATCTTTTTCTATAAATCATCAACTACATGAAAACATCAGACTTTCCTCCTAGGCATAGACTCTAATGTTCATACACTCTTAACAACAGGTCACCCCTAAGTTGGGGCTATGAGTCGACGAGATTTGGATGAGGAGGTCTTTAAATATTTTTTCATATTCATGATCCGACTCTCTTGGTCTTTGCTTTATCTCTTTAAGTTTCCATGAAACCAAATGTGCAACATCTTGGAATTTGAATAATGATAGGAATTTGTTATTTGTGTCTGATTTTGAATGATTTTGATTCTTTGTATAATTCATAAACCATGTAAGAGAATGGCATCGAAGAGATGCACCAAATTGTTCCATTTGTTTATCCTCATCTATGATGTCTGTTGTGTCCCATAATTTTTCACATATAAACCAATGTCTTTTTGGATACTCATCTCCCTCATAAATGGGAATATGATTGAGTCCCATGATTGTTTTCTTTTTAAGAACAATAGACTTTTGTGATGTTTAATTAATCAAGAGTTTCAACTTGGGTGTCAGACTTTTTGTTGGTTGTTGTTGTGTCGACTTGTCTAGCGGTCGGGCTTCTGTCAGATAGTATCTGAGAAGTAATTGTTCCTTCTTTACTTTGGGAGTTATTTCTTTAGATTGACAACTTTGATCTTTATACTTGACAATATGTCATTCCAATGAACGTGTCAGTTCAGGGCTATAATCTACTAAATTATTATGTTCCTTTGATATGAGATCTAGCAGGGAGGTCGGCATCATAAAATTTGTTGGTGCAATTATATGCATAATATATTACTAAACATAAATTATTGATCGGGATTCGCAATCAACAGAGTTGTTACACTATATGTGCCGACAACATGTGGTTTATCTATGTCTAGTGAGTATATCTCAATCAAGAAACAATCAATAACAAATTACTCTGTTTTTGATATATTTGAACACTTCACACAACTTCAAACTTAGAAGATAAAACTGATAACGAAACTCTCAAACAAACACTCAAAGAAAAAGGTTCTTGCTTAGATAACAAGTCTGTTCATTAGAGGCTCATGAAATGGAGAGATGAACTTAGATCTTGCTTCTTGTAGCATTTGAAACAACAATCAACAATTCACTTTATTCACTCTTAGAAATAAATCAATCATAAACACATATCAATTCCAATCAAACCTTATTTAATACAGGAAACAATCAATACAATTGAGAGACTTCATTACATGGAACATGAAGGTGAGAGATGAAGTCTTATGGTTCCTGTACCTACTAAGAACATAAAAATCATAAATTCAAAATAATAACAATTGTTCACTTAACAATCCCACACATCTATCAAACTCTTATCAATTAAATATCAATTTGCAGAAATGTAAATGGAATTATCTACTCTACTCAATGTATAACCATTTACTCACACTGATTCAAAATCAAATAAATCTGTACTGAACTTTTAAAATCATTTACAACACACACAACTATTAAGTGTTCACACTCACACAATTAACTTACAACACACAAATACATGTACATGGAGGTTTAATTTGGTTGGGGTGGTGGGCCCTTGCCGAACCAACAAGGTACGTCTAAATAAATTGCAGAATAAAGCACTTTACTCATTCCCAGGAATTGCACAAAATATCATTTGTATTCCTTCAATTGATCGTTTGAATCAGTAGTTCAACATTTCATTCAACATGAAAATGTGTATCATGTATCATACCCTACTTACTACTTCTTCATTCATATTTATGCAAGGAAATTCAATGGGGATGGATCAAAACAAATCCCCCAACTCAGAATTCGTTCAAACTATTTATGCACAAAATTTGGGTTTTTCACCAGATATTACAAATTTGGTTTAACAATCATTCAATATCTCTCTATCCATTGTGAATTTTTAGAAACTATTTATGGTTTTTGTAGCTGGATAGATTTTCTAAAAACCCATTTTATGGTTTTGTAATATATGCTTCCATATGCATGCAAATCAAGGCGCAATATGGAAGTTTAGAAATATTTGATGATTTTAGGCTGACTCGTTCCCCCTAAGATAGATGTCCACATGTGTGATGGGTGAATTATGCCACACATGTCCACATGAAAACGCCTCTCTAGACAAAACCCATGTCCCCAAAGTTTTATATTCATATTTATCTGCATGAAAATAGAGGTGCAAATCTAGTACCAAAATCCTGTAGGATGTTGGTACCAGAATCTTGTAGGCAGGGGTTTAGTACCGGACTAGCACAATCATAATCTGGGTACGAGAACAGTGCAATGGTGGTACCGGATGGAGCTGGTACTGAGAGAGGTGCAGAGTTGGTACCAGAAGAGGCGCAGATCTAGTACCAGATGAAGCTGGTACTGGAAGAGGCGCAGGGCTGGTACTAGATCAACGCAGAGTACTGGATTAGGCAGACTACTGAATCAGGCAAAATACTGGATTGGTGGGTTGTTACAGTACCAGATTAGTGGTAGTACCAGATGGAGCTTCTTAATTAATAGTCAAAGTAATTAGGAGCATAATAATCATTAATTATTCAATTCTAACCATTAATAAACCACAAAAATCATGACTAAATAAATATCACCTCATGTACAAAACAATTGTTAAATGACATGTTTGTTGAGAAAAATAGGAAGAGAGTGCATATGTATGAGGAAAAATTGGTCAGGATATGGGACAAGATAAGAAAATTGGAGGTGACAAAAATGAGGCTCAACATTTCCCCCATGCCTTATCCATTGCATGTCCTCATGTAACAATGATCTTCAAAATTTCAAAATTGATGATACTTCTCACTAGATCAAGCATTCCCTGAAAATTTCTCCTTTAAGTAACCTGCTATACAATATAAACTTTATGGCCCATGCTTCACACTTCTTACACATGGCAAAGTAGTTATGATGGAAAAGTGGAGTCATGAGTAATAGATTAGATCTGTTAGTGATTTGAAATTAAGTCTTATCCAATCTGTTGTGGATCATATTTAGGAGAAAGCGCTGGATGCAACTCTAATATGATTATAGGATAGTGGACAAGAGTTTTCATAATGACTTTGACTAATATCCCCCCCTGGCTAGATTACCTTTAAAATAAAAGTGATATAAGCATAGTTTAGATCCCATTTGAAGAGAGGAATACATAAAAGAATACATCTTGAGACGATTAACTCATCTCTTATCCAAGTTTATAAATATGAGGCTCTTCTTGTTTAGGTAGGTTGAATTACATATACTGAGGGTCCCACTTTCATGAAAACCTATTTATTTTAAAGATAAAACCCTCAAGTGGATACTTGAAGGTTCTTAAGAACATCATCCAAGATATATAAGGGTCATATCCTAGCCTTGATTTGATAATGATTGCTTTAGAATGAGACCCAAGGGTTTTTGTTCAGTTTTAGGTGTGCCACTTTATGTTTTTCAACTCCCTTTACTCGGCATAGCCCCACTGCCACCAGGCTTGTTCAATACCTCGATGGGTTTACCTTAGTACCATACAAGCATGGCCCCACTACCAGCAAGCATGTTCAGTACCTTGACGGGTTTACTTGTACTTCCTGATACTTCCTTTTTATTATATTACTCAAAAGATTTAGAATGATGTATACTGTTCATTGATATCTTTAGAGTATAAGGAAGGAAGGTGGTATGAGAGTGTTTTAGAGTTATTAGGCACATAATTAATTGGTTGCAATTATCACAAGGGTGACATAATCCACGTTAGACTTAAATCTCAGCTATTCAATGTATAATGGAACATCTCGGATAATGACTAAGAGATCCCTCTAGTTAATCCTATTCGGGTTCTCATGAAATTTCATTGAGGTTTTGCAATGGCGGTCCACCACATGAGGTTTTCATCAATACCTCCCAAGAGAAACTTGTAAAGATAAACTTGGACAAGAACTTGTTAAATCAACTAGGTTAGTATTAGACATAATGGTGCCACCACTTTTCAATGGATATTTCAATTATTAATCACTTTTTCGTAATGATGAGGTAATAAGATAGGTGCACCCATTATCATATAGAGCTAAATGTGAAAATATCTTCTTAAATGATAGAAAGGATGATTCATTTAGGGGTGAGTGTAACAATGTAGGAGGAATATGTTTATGAGAGTAAAGAACAATTCAACACAAGACTTAAATGATTCGTGATAAAAATAACATGAAAATATTAGCTCATACCTCTAATTACCTGAAGTGAAAACAATGTTAAGCACATGAAAAAGATCATATCACTTTGGCATCAGTACCAGATAAGTAACATAGTAGGTTTCTGCAGTACCAGAACAGATAGTACTGGAACATAACAGTACCAGAACAAAATTCTTCAGTACCGGAACAAAATTCTGCAGTACCGTAATAGAGCAGTACCAGAACACAATTCTGCAGTACCGAAATAGAGAATTACCAGAACAGAAAAACGAAAATAAGTAACAGGGGGGAAAAATAGAGTGACAGAATGGATGATTTTTTTTTCATTCATGACGACAACCACTTCAGAAAGGAACTAAGTCATAATAGGATGGATGCATTGGTAATCTTATCAAACAAGAGTGGAATACACATGGAAGTTGCACTTAAAGAAATAATGATGGTGATATTGATAGCTTAAGATGGAAACTGTACATGAAAATAACCAAACATTTTAGCACATAATTTATATAATCCTTAATGGAAAGAATGTAATAACCAGATCGTACCTTCATTCTTTGAAGTGTGCTTTGTTTAAACAAGGTAAATATCAAGTATAGAACAATTTTACCAAAATTCCACCACTAGTACCGAACCACAAGCTTAGTACCGAACCACCACAGAAAATTGTTTCTTCAGTACCGAATGGAAATTTGATGAGGTATTTGAAGATGTATTTTGCAAACTGAAATTTGTAGGCTTCTCCTTGTGGCTGGCATACTCTGAGTATCAAGCTGTATAATATGCTAGCAATTATTGTTGTTGCAGGAAGACACATATGAATTTGTTTTGTTGAAGTATCATGCTGGAAAAACTGCAATCGACACATTGATGTTGGAATGTTGAGATTGCAATGGAAATGCCATAAAATTATTGGGTTCCAAGATCTGTAACAAGAAAGAAACTGTAGCTGGGAAATCTCCTTTTGAGATGCAAAAACCTCCTCTTTTTGGAACCAAACTAACCACTGCTTCTATTGCCACTTCCATTTTATTAGAAAATAAACCTAACTACTACTATCTCATCAGCCACTCTCCCATGCATGAGGTTTTGCATGACCTCATGTAAACAATGTGAGATTCTAGAAAAGGTTTCTCAGAGGGTTGTGAATACTTGCTAAAAAAAAACCAATAGAACTAATTAAAACTAGATTTTTATTCATGCTTACAAATAGAAAATTTAGGAAAAATGTCAAAAGTTGAATTATTAGTTATGAATACAATAGTTTGGAATTGATAGTCAGTTTTAATTTCTATTTAAAAGATCACTTAATCTATCATCCTTGTGAAATAATGGTCTTAAAATAGATAGGTAATGATAAAGAACAAATGCATCTTTTTTAACAACATAAGGAAAAAGAAGAAATTTGAAGAAATAGGTCATGAAGCACTCCCTCAAGTGTTATCTTCTGTTGACAAGGATGCCTTCTCCGCTTTTGAAACCCTTCCAATATTATCTGTGCATTCAGAGGATGAAGATATTCCCTTCTCAAAAAATTCCAAACAAAATTATCATAACTTTTAGAAAGAAATCTACTATAGGAACAAAAGATCTTAAACTGATTGCTTTATTCCCATTTATGAAAACTATGAAAGATATGTTGCATTGCACTTATGTGCAACATTTACTTATTTATTTACTTATCCTACTCTAAGTGAAAAAAATAAAATTTCCTTCAAGTATATGAATACTTCTAGTGAAGCCATGTGAGGAATAGGGTTAGAAATATATCCATACTTGAGTATACAAGATAAATTTTAATGCATATCAGAGTATGAAGGACCAACTGCTTTGATGATGTGATCAAACAATAATGAAAAGTAAAAGAGTAGTGTGACATGAAAACTATTTGGAACCATCTTTCAATAGGATCAAGATATTCGTGTTTCCCTTCTTTGTTTAGGTCACACAACATGTCCTCCTTTTCCATGCTACGCAGATTATTTTCTTCAAGATCATTGGTCTTTGGAGTACATACAGGATCTATTGAGAGGCATACTAAGAACTCCTCAATCTCAGGTTCCAATGGTTGCTCTCCATTGAATTCTATCCATGATTCTTTAGTCTCCTCAACAAATTGACAATAGGAATTCGAAGGGACTTCTAAATCTTCTTGTGGAGAGACAACTAAATTCTTGACTGCTATCAAGATATGCTCTTCCTGAGAGGTAGATATCCTAGTTGTTGCTAGAATGTGAGAAATTTCTTGGAGGAACATTCTTCAAGATCTTGATCATCCTTGAATTACTCTAGATGGTTGATGATCCTTGTCTCACAACAAAAATTGGTACTCGGGGGTTCTTATAACACCCCAAACATGATTTATCATCAAAGATCTGAATTTTAAAACTATTTGCAAAAACAAAATACACCAAACTTGAACTCCTTGCATTACTGGGACCCTACTGTAACCAGGTTATCAACTCACAGAAGTTAGCTCATCATAAATAAAACTAAATTCGCATAAATAAAAACACACTTTGCATAAAATAAAGAAAAACACACTTTCATTAAAAGAAAAACACTTCTTCATGAAAGGGAGAGGACAACCTAACTTTTGAGCAACCCCACTAAAGTGGATGCGTGGGCTCTTCCCTCATGTCTTACTGTCTTCTCTCCGCCCTTAGGTCGTCCATAAAACTAATCCAAAACCATTAAAGCAATCTAATTCAAATACTACCTATTACCGTTTACAGCTCCCCGACAATGACGCCAAAATGTTGGTGCAATTATATGCATAATATATTACCAAACATAAATTATTGACCAAGATTCTAATAAACAAAGTTGTTACACTATATGTGCCAGCAACATGTGGTTTATCTATGTCTGATGAGTATAGATCATTCAAGAAACAATCAATAACAAAATACTATGTTTTTGAGATATCTGAACACTTCACACAACTTCAAACTCAGAAGATAAAATTGATAACGAAACTCCCAAACAAACACTCAATGAAAAAGGTTCTTGCTTAGATAACAATTTTGTTCATTAGAGGCTCATGAAATGGAGAGATGAACTTAGATCTTGCTTCTTGTAGCATTTGAAACAACAATCAACAATTCACTTTATTAACTCTTAGAAAGAAATCAATCATAACCATATCAATTCCAATAAAACCTTCTTTAATACAGGAAACAATCAATATGATTGAGAGACTTCATTACATGGAACATGAAAGTGAGAGATGAAGTCTTATGGTTCCTGTACCTACTAAGAACATCACAATCATAAATTCAAAATAATAACAATTGCTCACTTAACAATCCCACACATCTATCAAACTCTTATAAATTAAATATCAATATGCAGAAATGGAAATGGAATTATCTACTCTACTCAATGTATAACCATTTACTCACACTGATTCAAAATCAAATAAATCTGTACTGAACTTTTAAAAGCATTTACAACACACACAACTATTAAGTGTTTACACTCACACAATTAACTTACAACACAAAAATACATGTACAGGGAGGTTTACCTTGGTTGGGGCAGTGGGCCCTTGCTAAACCAACAAGGTACCTCTAAAGAAATTGCAGACTAAATCACTTTACTCATTCCCATGAATTGCACAAAATATCATTTGTATTCCTTCAATTGATCGATTGAATCAACTATTCAACATTTCATTCAGCATAACAATGTGTATCCTCCCCTACTTACTACTTCTTCCTTCATATTTATACAAGTAAATTCAATGGGGATGGATCATAACAAATCCCCCAACTCAGAATTCATTCAAACTGTTTATGCACAAAATCTGGGTTTTTCACCAGATATTACAAATTCTGGTTAAAGATCCTTCAATATCTCTCGATCCGTTATGAATTTTGAGAAACGATTTATGGGTTTTGTAGTTGGATAGATTTTCTAAAATATTTTTTGATGGTTTTGTAAGATATGCTTCCATATGCAAGAAAATCAAGGCACAATATGGTAGTTTATAAATATTTGATGATTTTTGGCTGAATTGTCCCCCCTAAGATGTAGGTCCACATGTGTGAGATGGGTGAATTCTGCCACATGATTTTGCATGAAAACGCTTCTTTGGACAAAACCCATGTCCCAAAATTTTGAGATTCATGATTATATGCATGGAAATCGAGGTGAAAATCTAGTACCAGAATCTTGTAGGATGTTGGTACTGGAATCCTGTAGGCAGGGGTTTAGTACCAAACTAGCAAAGTCATAATCTAGGTACCAGACCAAAGTGATGGTAGTACCGGATGGATTTGGTACCAGAAGAGGCACATAAATGGTACCAAAAGAGGCACATAGCTGGTACCGGAAGAGGCGCATAGTTGGTAACGAATGAAGCTGGTACCAGAAGAGGTGCAGAGCTGGTACCAGATCAGCACAGAGTACCGGATCAGGTGGAATACCAGATTGGTGGGTTGTTGCAGTACTAGATTAGTGGTAGTACCAGATGGAGTTGCTTAATTAATAGTCAAAGTAATTAGGAGCATAATAATCATTAATTATTCAATTCTAACCATTAATAAACCACATAAATCATGTCTAAATGAATATTACCTCATGTACAAAACAATTATTAAATGACATGTCTGTTGAGGAAAACAGACAAAGAGTGCATATGTATGAGGCAAAATTGGTTAGGATACAGGACAAGATAAGGAAATTAGAGGTGACAAAAATGAAGCTCAACAAGATCCTTTATGTGGATGAACATGTTATAAAATTTATTTAGGTTTATTTTTGGCTCGAATATGAGTGTATCACGTATATTCCTGTGCTCGTCGATTGTATACCATAGCCTTGCAGACTATTCATCGATATGAAGCCTTTGTTGGAGGAATTAGTTGATTAGAGGGCTAGTTACTTGAATAGGAAGAGTGCAGATTCTAGGTCGTGAGTCTTCATAATCCATGCTCTCGGGTTGGTGTTCAATTCGATGGGTGCCCTTCTTATCCTCTATCAAATTTACTTCATTACTTTTTTCAGGGGTCATCGTGGCTATTTTTATTGCCATATCTCGTTGATTCATATTAGACTCAGACTGCTCATGCCCTCTATTAGGATCATCCTCCCCAACTCTTTTTCTATTCGAATTTCGATTGTTTCACATATTACAAATCTCATCTCTTTTCTTTTTCCTCTTGTCCCACTCCAATTTTTGGATGTTGGTCATTTTCTTGTAAATTTTCTTTCCTCTCGAAGACATTTATGCTTCAATCACACAAAATATGGTATGCTATTATTTTTATTATGACATCTCATAGATCAACCAACCTTCTATCGTCGCCCTGAATTACTCGAAGTCGATAGTGATGGCCATATTTATTGGATCATAAAGTAGTCCCAAGCTTCTTTTGTATCCTTGCACTTTGCTTCTAGGAATTCTTCCCACTTCTCATATTTTTCTTCTAAGTTACTATTCAGTAGTGGTATTCTTAGTTGAGGTCGATACTCAACAATGTCAACGACTCCTTTGTCGAGCATAAATTTATAGAGCAGTCTTGGGATGACGCACAAAAATCCTTCATGCAGGTCAGTGTAGAATTTTTCATTTAATGTGTCAAGGGAAGTCTGATCCTCAATGGCTTGGTCTATTATATAATATTTGACAGTTATTTCAACCCACTCGTGCAAGTTCGTCCATCTTCTGTTTGTAATATTGAGCGTTAAATTTTCGTCGGAAGTCAATTTACACATTACCAGATTTGTTAATGTACTCTTATATGGATTCTATGATAGCCTCCAAAAATCATTCATGAGTCTCTAAGAAAAATCATGATCTTGCTTTTGCTAGCGTGAGGTTGTTCCTTCTTGTGTAATTCTTGATGTATTTTTCAATTTTTCCTCCCACCATTCATGTATGTCTTGTAATGTTATCATCTATTTGTTCTTCTGCATGCCCAGGTTTAGAGCTACCGACAACGAAACCAATGTTGTGATATATGGAAAAGTAGGGAATGTTACCAGTAGTCCATCACATAAGCAAGAAAACAATAGAGGTTACACACACATATGCAAAGACATACACAAAGTAGTGAGAGCCCAAGTAATATCACTTTATTATATATGTGTCAATAGAACACAAAAGAGACACTTTCCTTGATACATGATCATTTATTTATACATACATGTTTATTTTCCAGGCAGTTGCAACTACTTAACTTCTTGGGTCGGTCATCTAAACATATACTTCGACCGAATTGTAATTCCGACTTCGATAATCGACCAACTAATTCTTAGTCGATTTTTGGGTCTAGTCGACAAAGTCGACTAGCCCTTACAACAATGATCGTCCACCCAAAATATACAAATGGACATCCTTCCATGGAAATTGGATGGGGACTACCATTCATTTTCCTCCTATTAGCTATAATAGTTAGCACCAGAATGAATCTCATCCACGAATTGCAATGAAAATTTTAACTATTGGGGACCCCCCTCATTATCTCCTCTATATTCAAGCTTCTAGACATGGAAATATAAGAATATTTGGGTGTTGGGAATCTCTCATTCATAAGCGTATACAACTGTAAACCAAATAATAATTACCATGGAACAATATGAGCAATATTGATATATGACAAAGTCTACTCAAAGCTTAGTATGAAACCATTAAAAAAACAAGACAACCAAAAGCATACATCATTAATGATTTAAAAAATTGACAATTATGTAACTTCATACAATGATGACAATATACAGAGCAAAGACAATAAGGGTACAAATCCGATTCAAGACTTTTGCAAGCCATGCAATAGCTCAGACTTATTTCTCCATAATAGAAAACTATAGGGTTTTGGACAAATATGGGCCAATTAGTAAGCATAATCACAAGAGACCTCAATTTATCAAATAAAACCCTAATTATTTATTGTTCTCCATTTTGATCTGCATTAAACCCTAATAAACGTACCACTTTTTTTTTTCTATTTTTTTTATTATATTTTTATTCATGATTTCCCAAAGACAATGATAAATGAAACCCTATGATTTTCACTGCTCAGTAAGTACTCTAATGGTGTCTTCTTAAAGTTATCCCAGCATCCTGAAGACTATCAAAAAATCTCATGTATGTTATTATAATCATTGATCATAGTTATTATTCCGATGCAATATACACTATAATATTAGTCTATATAGTATTAGCATTGCCCATATGTTTGTAGCTTGTTTCATTAGTGTGTTAGATCATATTGTTTTGTATTAATGTATAAACTTCATCATACTTAGACCTAGAGCCATGTAGTTAGTTGTTTGAAGACTTGGTGCCATAGAGTAGTTTCACCCATTTCTTTCATAACATCTACTATCGAATGAAGTTCCAAATGTTCCATTTCTTTCAATACTTCTCCTTTCACCCCTGCACAACACCCTAATTCATAGATGGCATTTGATACTCAGGAATCTTGTTTAGTTGGCAAGAAGATACCCTCCTGGGTACTTTGAAATTAAGAACTAGAATGATATTAAAATTTTCCACCTTGCATCATTGTGAACACTAGAATTATATAAATATGTTTGTAATAGAAATCCCCATGCCATACTAGGGGTGAACAATTTTCCATGTAACTTGCAATCGAATCAAACTCAAATGATGAGAAAATTAGTTATAACCTATTGTACAAGATATTCATCTCACTAATTTGGATGAACGAAGGATGTGGAGTGGTTACATAAGAATTCTATTAGCAAAGATCCTTGTGAGGAAAATATATGCTAAGCTAGGTTAACAGATCGATGATAATAATAATACTGTAAACCACTCTACCTAAGGTTGGGGAGTACACATAGATCAAATAAATGAAACATTGAGCATTTCTAAGCTCAATAGCTTCAATGAGGAAGTGATTATCTCTTTAGAATGTCCAGAGTTGTTTGTGATTTCCTATTCTACCAAATTATACCCCACTGCCACGATCAATATATATTTAAATTTCAAAGCTTCCTAGTTTATTAGAGAAATATCATCTATATTCAAGCTAAGGTTTCTTATTTTATAAGTAGAAGGAAGGAAATTTTGAGATCAAATACGTTACTCTGCCCTTTCCATTCCCTAGCTGTGAAGTACTTGTTAATTGTCATTGCATTTTTTTTATCATATTTTTGTCTAAATTGTTGGTGCATATTCATGGTGAAGACATGCTCAAGTATTCACTCATTTCAATAATTAAAAATGATATACATTTGAATATCAAATATCAATCCACAAAATATGAACATTGACAAATACACAGACTTGATTCTTAACATGAATATTGGTTTGTTATATGTCGTTCGACATTTCAGAGAGTGTAGTGGATTGATTTAAAACTTCACAAGGTGAGATAACAACCATTTCAACACAATCAACAACTAGAAAAATCCATCGACTAAAAGGATGTTTTCATTCGAATAATTATCATTATTATTTAATAATAATATTGGGATGATCCCTTTTTAGGATAATGATTATACTTTATTCTTCTTATTAATATTTAATATAACAATAATACTAATAATTATTAAAAATATGGGGCATGACAATTTTCTTCCCCTCCTTTTCCTTTTCAAGGGCTTCTAGATTTACTATATACTAGTGGGTTAGGAAAATATACCTCAAGTTCCCATGAAGTATGAACCATAGTTAAAGATAAAGTTTCTCTCCCCCCTATTCTAGAATAAAAAAAGAACAACACTAGAAACCACAAGAAAACAAAGTTACGATATCCTTGATCTTGAAAATCCATATCTCTACTATCCACAACTCTATGGTCCTTGGGTTGATCCAAAGGGATGTAAACTTTTTGTTCAAATCTTTTTTAAATATAACGAGGGTTTTTTTATTAGATTTCTTGACTTGAAATCAATGTGATGATGGAATCCATTCACATGAAAAATTTGTATTCTTAAACCAACGAGGTCTGTCTAAGAAGGATTGTGTCCTATGGATGTCTCTCCCATAGACTACTTTTGGTTTACTTGTTTAGGCATGAAATTAGTTGCAGGGGGAATGCGTGATCCTAAGGATGATATTTTTATTTATAACTTGCTTCTTTAGGTATGGGTGATTCATGCATGATAGAGACTCACTAACATTTTAGAGAAGTAGGAAAATTGGGTTCTCATGAGGACACATTGTTCTAAAAAGTTATAGGTATTTACCAATGGCAACAAGGATTTGTTCTTGGTGGCTAAGAAATATCCTAGCCATAGGATGTACTCACTCTTTTCATTGCTTTAGTTTCCAACAAGATAGTCATATAAAATATAATATTAGTAACATAATATTTCATTATCATTTTAAGTAATTTTTAAAATGAGAATAATAATAATAATAAAATTAAAATTAAAACTTTATTTTTCTTACTATATTGGTCAATGTAAATGAAACTATGTTTTATCCCCCAAAAAAAGATGCAAAACATGTCATTTCAGAGATGCATTCAGGGGAGAATTTGCATATAAGTATATATAGATGAATATGTAGAAGTATGACATTCTTCTGCCAACAATATGAATGTAAATCATTTTTCTTATGTGTAAAAAGTATGCCACAAGTTGGAGTGTAATTATTTACAGGATATCTATAATGCCCCCTTTAATGGTTTATAACTTGTAGATGTTTTAGAGGAATTTGTAGGAGATAAATATAACTTTAACAAGTAATAAGGAAAGTCTAGTATAGATTCTAGCAAGGAGAATACTGTCATTACTTCTAACGATTTTCCTGTTTTCCAAGATTATTTTGGTTGTATGTCCTTGATATTATACATGAGAAAAATGACAAGGATTGCAAATTTGTAAGCACTTATCATAAGAAATCCCAAAATTCTTCCTCACAATTGCCATAGCATAGTTTCTTCATAACTAAGAGCCATCATCTTTTTTCAACTTGCAAAAGCCTAATATCCAATTTTAAAAAGAACCTATAAATTCTTCCATCATATAATAGATTCTCAAAAACCTTATTAGACTGAAAACTGGATGGGAATGAAGCAATAGAACCAAATCTCTACACCTTGTATAAATGCAATACTATGAATTCAATATTTGATAGGTTTGAATCCAAAAATTCTTATGAAGTTTTTATTTTCACATAAAATGATGCAAAAAATATAAGGTGTGGTTACACCAAATTCCAACCTAAGCACATCCTACTGCAAAGAAATACCCACTTGAGTGAATAAATTATTAAAATGGAGTTTTAATTACCTTAAACACATTCAAGCACCATGAACCTCATAAGAAATTTATAAATAAGATAATGTGGGTGGAAATTGGAATTCAAAAATCTTAGAATACAATTTAATCAATTAGCAAATTTTAACTTTGACAAAATTTAGAATTGACTCCATGCTTCTAGGATTCTTGTAAACATGTAAATGATTTGACGATATCAAGATTGATTTTATTCTTGAGAAATGTGTGGATGTTCTAGTTTGGCATGAACCAACTTATGAAGGTGAAGAAATTTTTTCTCCTTCAAAAACTTGAACATTCTATTATTTTTTAGAGGAATGTCGGGGTAGGAGCCTAAGACATTGATTTGCATCCCATCAAAGTGATCTTGAGAAAATTTCGAGAAAGAAATGAGATAAGTACTTCAATGAAAAACATTGGCATCGATGGATGTGTAAATGTGTTGAACCTACACAAAACAAATCTAGCTAGAAAATACCACACACATTTGCAGAGAGAAATTGAGAAAGAAGAAGAAATACATAAAGAATGGAAGAATTCTCATTAATCGTAATGAATAATGAATAATTTACACATGATATGCTCTGTATAACTCAACCAATGTGCACTAGAGGTAAAGCCAATGCACCATAGTGGTGGTATAGAGTGATATGGACACACACCAATAGTTACAAGAGTGAACTGCCACCTAGTCTAGTCTATCAGGAAGTTAAGAGAGTGAATTGCCACCTAGCTAAGTTAACTAGTCTACCAGTCTTCAGTTAACTGACTAAAATAGAGTGAAGAGAGGAGGAGGTCAGGGAATCATGGGTGATGATCCAGTTTGCTGATGATACCAAGGCTAATGTGCATTAGTTGGTGCTAATCCCAATGTTGCATGGTGGAAAAACCAATGCAGCATCTAGACTCTACTCAACTAGTCAAACTGAAGTGAAAACTGAAGAGAATATTCTCCCTAGAGGAATATTCTTCCTAAAATATAGGAGACTCGATAATGACTAATAATGAATAATAAACAAGGAAAAATCTTAGGAAAAATAAATTCTAGGTGTGTGTGAAGTAACTCCAACACCCCCCCTGAACATCACTATGGTGAAAATAAAGAATGGGTCACAACAACGAGGCCATGTTAGGTACCCAAATACAAAATATACACTAAAATAAAGTGAGGAAAGAGGGAAAAACTCATGGGAACACCCCCCCCCCCTC